>JAOBRD020868657.1:0-12918 GCA_027575215.2 Hydrozoanthus sils | reverse complement strand
CAGCTAACAGCCGGTCTTGATTTTATTTCCGAGGTTAAGTTTTTCACAGCATAAGAGCTATTATCTAATCCACTTAAAAAGTCTTGTATTCTTCGCCATAGGATGTTTAAAGCCGGTCACGTTTCGAGTGATACGCAACCCTTCGATCGCGATTGCCGCAGCAAATTTTTTCACAGCATGATTGACCTCCGCTCCCTCCCTCCCTGATCCTTTGTTCGCAACAACACGTGGTTACTAAGCCATGAAATTACAATCGATGTTTACGCACAAGTATTTCGGGTTCGTTACAGTGCCTCACAAGATAAAATTAGTATTTCTTTTTAAAAAAACTTCACTTGTTCGTGATGAAGTAGTCTTAAAAAAGTTCTACAAACACAAACGACACACTTGGCAGTTTCCTTTTGCTGTGACAAGATGTTGAAAGAGTATCGCATATGTATGCCGCTCACCGTAGAAGAGGTAAACCGTAATATACCCTAACAGCCTTCACTTGCCATAATCTCTTCTAGTTAAATTAAAGGTTTGATCTATTGATAGTCTTTCGACATAATTTATACTTGGACGCCAAAGTTATAATGTTATATAGCCAAAATCTGTTGAAAGGTCTCGCAATTTTGGTTGATTGATGAATGGTTTGGTAAAAAAAATCGCAATCTACTCTTGGGCTGACAATTCTAATAGTTGTAATAGCCCGTTATTTGTGAGTGAGGGGGCAATTGGGCGTTTAATTTGTTGTTTTGGTTTTATTTGAGGCCGTCTAAGCTTTGACTATACCATCACAAACGCTTAACACTTTTTAAAATTTCGATCTGTCTCGTCCGGTTGTGGATCAATGTGTTTCGCCCGCGAACAGGCTCAATGTCGCGCGAAACCCTTTGCTCTGTCAAGGGTCGCTTGATTGCTTGTAAACTTTACATATCAGCTTACAGAAGTCAAAAGCCACAATTGATTGCTCTTCGAGAAAATGAAGATACTTTAAGTATTAAAACGTAAAAAGTCATATTTGGCACTTGCAGTAAATTCAGTCGGAAGCTTCCGATCGACTGGTATTTTTTATTGATATATACTCACCTCCACAACGCTCTCAAAGATGAAGTTTAACAATCCTGATTTTAAAAATATAGTTTTCCTAAGAAATCATTGTAAAAGAAGAATTTGCAAATCCGTAACACAATTTTTTTCTTACCGTCAAAATATTTAACAATTTCATATTTTTAATTTTTGGATATCATGATATTGTCTTTCTTTCATTTATGTTGATACGTACGTTGTTTGAACAGCGAAATGTCAATTCCAAGTACAGTATTTTTAAAACTTTTCAACAACAGTTGACACTGTGAAGTGCTGTTATTGATTCTGCATACGACTACTGGGGAATAAAAAGAAAAAAAGGTAAACTTCTTTGTTAGGGATTTCAAACGTCCTTTTTGTTGTTACTTTGAGCGAAAAACTCGAACGGTTCCATCTAAACGGCAAATTAATTAGTATATACATGGCCCAGAAAGAAAACAATAAACCACAAGATGGGCCGAACATTAACAATGATTGAGCGCTCAGTGACAGACTTATAACCTTATGAATTTAACCCAAGCCCTGACCTATACCCTAACCCTAAAAACATACCCGGATCAGGTTTTTGCTTCGCCCTTTTAATTTGTTGCTTGGGATAGTCTTTTCTTGTCAATAGGCCAAACTCTCTAAGATCATCCAGATAAGAGTCATGGCTTGATACTAAATTTTTGAATTCACGTGTAGTAAGGCTCACAGTGGTAATAACATTTTTTATTTTTCGTGAACTTTTTAACATGCTTTAGCATGTTTTGGCAACTCTCATGCCCCCTTCAGCAAGTACAAAAATCATCCAAACCCGGTTATGATCAAAGCATTTCTTCACCTAATTATCGTTTCAGTCTTATTGATCATGTTCAAACTTCCTTTCAATTAAAAGTTAAAGAAGGCTTGCATATTCTATGGAAAAAGCCTAATTTAAACCAACAAGTTCACCATGCTAATTTAAAGCTGGCATGCATGACCAAAGGCTTAAATTGACTATGAAATGAATAATTTTGTTACCTCTGTGGATAGACCTTCTGAAATTTTTTATGAGGAATAGCAGTGAAAAAATTTTGTCAAAAAATATTTTGGCCAGACTAATGACCATTATCTACCTCGAGGCACACCACCAACCCAACTTGGGCTTCAATTTATTCATATGTTTTGGATTGGCAGCAGACTTCGATAAATTGAAAAATTTGCCTGTCTCTAGATCTGTCAGTAAACATTAGTGTTAATATCTCGAGAACAATATATAAGATTTTGACAAAGTACTTTCACTGCTATTTCTCATTTAGCAAGGTCTATCCACCGAGGTAATAAAATTTTTAATTTCATTGGCATTTTAAGAAGCTCAGTTCTTTCTTTATACTATGTTAGCATCCTAAATAATTATTTGTGTAAAGTAGCTTTTGCTTGTATATGCACTAACTGAAGATGCCAAGTTGTGTTTCTAAAAAATCAAGTCTGCTACTAGCTGGACTGTTTCAGACTTTTAAATAGCTATGTTTTAAATTACTGTTTCTAAAATAATTTAAGTGGCAAATTAAATATGGTTTTTGACAGAAAGGTAATTATTCTTTTGGCAAACTTGATTTCATTGTTTCGTTGTTTCAACCAAAAACAGTTCTTGAAAAAAGAACCATTATTAAAAAGGGAAACAAAACCTAATATGCAAAGTTGATTATAAATACAAAAATTCAATACACATGCAAGACTAGAACATGTTTTTCAACAAGATTGATAGTTATAATGCTCGAAGTTGGCCGAGTTTTTAAGTTTCTGAATGCAATAACTTTCTTGTTTATCTCTTTCTGTGGGAATTTTAGCCTGTTAGTTAGCAATGCTGTGTTGACAAGGCCCACCAAGGCCAAAACAGTTGGTTTGAGTGGCGTAGATCTGTTTCGTAGGTCATGGATTGAATCCCACAGAGGTCAGAGATTTTTTCTCCTTTCTTTGTGTGGGTTTGTGAGGTTCTTTGTTAATACTATAGATCAGAGAAACTTGGATTATATCCCGATCCAGTGATAAGGCCTCGCTTGAATCTATATGTTGTATCCACACATATGCCACTGAACGACAAAACTCTAAGGCCAAAACAGCTGTCCACAGCTTAGACTGCTTTTTGGTTTTCTCCCTATCATTAGCACACATGTGCAATAATGCTTTTAATCCACGAGCACAACATTTACAATTTTCTTTGTAATCCAGCCTTTGTTGAATGTACATGTACCATACCCAGGGGCCCAACTCAATTATTATGACAGGGGGGGGCAGCCTTAAAAGCCAACCATGCAAAAAAATCTCTACTTTTTTGGCATGCCCCCCCAAAAAAATAAAGTGTCTATGAAGTGAAAAATTTTATTACTTCAGTGGATAGACCTTGCTAAATGAGGAATATCGGTGAAAAAATGCTGTCAAAATCTTTTATGGTTCTTGAAAAGCTAACATTTAAAGTTCTCAACTGATGACATCCCAAGTGGGTACAACAACTTTGCACATTTTAAAATCTACTGCCAATCCATAACCTATGGATGTATCCCAAGGTAGATAAACCAACCTCCCAAGTTTGGCTCTAAAACAATTGGGCTAATTGTCGTTTTACTCAACTTTCGCTTTGTGCCTCGACCATTGACTCATAGAAAACTGCACTTCGAAGTCTAAATTTTATTAGATATTATTGTTGAATTCACCATAAGTTAGTCACTGACTGCATTTCTTTTTGTCGCAAGTATCGTATTGGTCAGCTTTACATGATCTGCCGACACAGTCATGAGCAGAGCGAGAAGGGCGAGGGTGTTCATGTTGTGAAGAATGAGGAGTGCGAGGACGAGCAGCATGGAAAAGGACACTTTACAGAAAAGAGGGTTTACTTATCTAGGTAACACAATCAACAACTGCATATACGTATGTATTTGGGTTCATAGTATATATTTATAATAATAACAACAATAATAATAATAATATTTGTTTATTCGTATCTTTTGCAGCTTGAGGGCCAAGTTAATTTTATAGTCAGAACCACATTAAACTTCGAACAGAAATATTAGAAATTATACTTATAATTTATTTAATTTATATAGCTTTTACCATACCAGCAAAAACAAAAATAAAACTAACAAGAAGGTGGCATGGCATGGCCAAGCTGTCTACAAAAATCTAGTAAAAAATGGCCATAGTCATAATAACAGTAACCAAATTATTAGACTTGCCACAAGTCAAGCTCAGAGGACAAAGAAACCGACCGCAAGTATACTGAACCTTGAAGTGCGAACGAAGCGACAGAATGAGGTAGACCGGGTATAGTGAATGAGTGACAGACTTTGAGAAAGTCTACAAAATTATCAAAACAGTTGGTTGTACAGATTGTTTTTTTAAGTTTTACAAATAATTTTAAGAGCATTGTAAATATTTATATGTACATTAACTACACTCCACCCTTTCTTAGTTTGTGTAATAAAGTTGACCCTTGAATATGTTTTCAAGAAATTATAAAACTTGAAAAAATTTAAAATGTTGATTTATTTTCAAAAGTATTATTTAATAATACTTTTATTGTTTTTATCAGTTCTAAATGTGGTATTTGTATTTACTACTTTTACTAGTAGTTATATTACTGGGGATTTTAAACCATAAATTATAGCTACCCAGTCTCTTTTTTTAAAAGAACATCAGGTTTTATAATTAAATTGGCAAAAATTTAAGAACATGGTAGGAACACACCAGAGGCAGAGGAATGGCTGACAGAACTTTATTTTGTTATATTATGGCACAAAATAATGAATTCAAACATTTGATTTCTGTTTTAATGCTTGCGCTTGAGAAAAAAGAAAATGAAACGTCAAGCTTTTTTGTATAAGAAGCAATTCAATTTATCGCACCTGGTTGGCTTTATAAATTTTTACTTACAAAAATGCATGTACACAAAACACATATGAATATAATATTTAGAACATTAATTTTTAATAATATTTGAGGCCAAAATCCCCCTAATATTTAAAAACAGCCTCTGCTCAAAAATATACAATTTTTTTTAAAAAAATTAAGAGAATTATTTAATTCTTAACTCACTTCAATTGTTAATTAATAGTAAGCTTCCTGCATGGGTAAGAGGGTACATTCCAAAGATATTCTACATTGAAGAGAAAGCATGGAATTTTTATCCTTATACAGTCACAGGTACATTATTGATGATAACACTGTCTTTAGTTACACCTGTATTTTAAAATTCTCCATTTTTTGTATTAGATCATTCAGTCCTGTCAGGTTGATAGAAAAAAAAAACTTCTGTATCTAAAATGTCTTTATTTTAACTTCTAATATATATTTTTAAATGGTACATAACAATTGTATATCCTTCAGGTTACAGTACAATTCTTACAAATAATAATTAAATTTTTTTTAAAATATGATTTACAATCCAATATAGTTTGTTTTGCTTATTTATGTAGAGTTTTGCATAACATATTTAGTGTTCAGACATTTAGTAAACCTTGGTGTTAGAGAAATATATGTTTTTTGCCGGCTGGGAGGTCTGTATTGAGAAAAACTGTGCCAGAGGTCTTGTGTGAGGACCGAGACCATACCTAGACCGAAGGTACAGTTTCTCTCAATACCGACCTCCTGGACAGCAAACAACATGTTTATTTTCTTCCCCTGCGTTTCCATTTTGTTTTGTTTTTTTTAAAGGTCTATGTTCAGCCTGTCTTTGTTCAGCATGATAACAAAATTCACTGTCTCTATAAAAACTTTATTCGTTAGATATTATGTCAAAAAAAATACAAAATAATGTTAATGCTTTATAAGCTAAGATTTGCAATTAAACTAAAAAAATTTGAACCTTTTGAGTTTAGTTGTCTTTGCTTGTCACAAAGTCGCTGTTGGTATTTGATCACAGGCAAGGTCGTAAAATTCCACCCACTCAGGGAACCAATCAGATTGCAGGATTTATTTTATCTTGCCCGCTCGTGCGCCAAAATAAAATAAAGAAGTATATTATATATAACATCAGTGATGTATAAAATTGATTATAGCTTTGTGTTTGTAAATTTGTTGTGCAGTGTTATAGTAGTGGATGAACAAGACACAGTTAGGTATTTGGGTTGTAAAGCAAAAAGTAGGCCAAAGGGGGAATATTTGTTTTTTTAAAGCATTTAACAACTGAAGATAGATGAATCAAAGTAAGCAGTTTCATCTGACAAACTTAAAAACAGAATGCAAGCCTGGCAGAACTGCCCCCATGGCCAAAATGGTCAAATTTTAAACTTTTTTTGCATTTTTTTTATATCTAAGTAAAAACTTTTTAACATCAAAAGTGTATACAACAAAAAGGCAGCATTGTCTATCAGGAAAATAGCAACAAACTGGTACTGTTGTCAGTTCTATGTGGGTTAATTCAAAATGCACCAAATGTGCACTCTTCATGGGGAAGCATGCCCCTTGACCCCCCTAGGTGTGCCTTAGGTGTTCAATTATGTTGGTTAGACTCTCAACTGCTTCTGCCAGGCCCCTCTCTATCAATTTCCTACATCACATTGTCACACAAGCACATTTTGCAATAATTTAGGATGTAGCAAATCACAACGAAAATCATTTTCTTTTGACAATTATTATACTTGCTTTAACAACACAGAGAATGACCTATTTTGAAAAGTTATCTTTGACATATAAATTTTGCCTATCATTAATTTTTGTGTAAGCTCATCAGATGAAGTTGTTAATATCCTTCCAGTATAATTTAATACCTCATCTTTCACATTTACTAAACGTTTTATATTCTTTTCCATGTGACTTGATGCTACAGAATACTGTGTAAGTAGACTGAGCCTTGTTGTCTGTTCAAAAACTTTACATTAAACTTACAATACAAGTAATGTTGAATAAGTGCTCCCAATCAGGGCTTTTCGACACCTGTTTACAAAGTAATATATAGAAGACTTTGGTATTGAGGGTCTTAGATAGTTCACTATATACCAAACTCACATTGATTTTCAGCCATAGTTGTCTTCAGTTAATAGTTGAAAGGCCCTAATTACTCTTTTTCAACAATGTTAAGGGTGCTTTTAAGTCCCCAGACAGGTGATTAAGAGGCTTTGCCTATAGTTTAAGGTCCTCTGATAAACAAAATGTAGGTCCCAAGTGGAAGAGTTTGAGTCCTATTGCCTGTTCTGATCTCCTGTGACTCCTTGTGTCAAAATATCATAAAACATATAAAACAAACAAAACAAAAGCAAGACACAAAAGCCTGATTGATTGCAGATGTTAGACTGCTCAAAGGTAGCAGTTTCTGCTCAGTTGTTTTAAGACCCTGAGTAAAGGTCTGGCACCAAGAATTGAGTCTCCAGCATTATAGACACTGGTGCCACTACAAAAAATTAGCATGCAGCAGAACTGCTGGTGTTTCATAATCACAATTACAGGGGAATCTTGTAAAAACTGCATTTCCTATTTTGTGTCATTTGGATAGTTTAATCATAAAGGAGAGTAAAAAATGCCCCATTTCACAGGAAGAACTAAAACACTTGATAATTGATAAAATATTTTTTATTAACAAGTGTTTTCATTGAAATCCTGATTAGATTTTTTAGAGACTTGACCGATGACTTACATTTTCAGGGCAGTCTGTACTGTATTTATTGGTGATATCAATTATTAAGGTAAAAGAATTGAACCCAGGGCTATCAGCAGGTTTCATCTGACAAAATAGTTACAAAACAAACCTTTTCTAATCTGAGCACCTTTGAGACATGAAATAAAGAAACCTTTCTCTCAAGTGGCAATTAAATAAGAGTTGAATCAACAATAACAATGACTGAATTCCTTATATGCATGACAGATATTATATTTTATCTTCTTAAAGATTTATAGTACCAAACTTGTACACACAGACAAACTATGATGCTAAGTTAAGTTGTACCGACTTCTGTTATTGATGTAACTTTTTCCTTTGCCTCCACAGTGCTCATTTTTTCCAAGATTTTCAATTCGAATAGAAACAAAGTATGAGAATAATAATGGCTGTACAGAAAATGTAAGTAAGATTTAAGTACATTTTTTGTTAGATGTTTTTTATAGTTAATGTTACTTAAATGTTACTAGTTAATAATTATTAATTCTTTTCCATCATTTTGCATGTTTTCTTAAGAAGTCTAAATGTTGTTAAAAGAGATAAATCACTACACTTAATTAATTATATCAAACTTAAAATTGTAAGGATTTATTTGAACTGGGCCATCCATCATGTAAAAATTCCCTCTTTTTGATCTCAGTCTATACTAGCATTATGAATGAAATAGTCAATAGAAGTATTCTTTATTATTTTTACAGGGGTTTAATCTTGAAGGTGAACTTCTGGATTCAAGAGAGGTGGTGTTTGTAGATATTGCACAAGACGAAGTACCAGAAAAATACTATGTGCCAGAGGAGGTATACAAAACCCCAAGCTGTCACATTCCAAAATACCTTCAGATTACCCTCATGCAAATATACAAATGATTGTGTGCATTCAGTGATAGCAACATGTTAGAATTTTTTGGTTAAGGAAAGAAATGCTAAATTAATAGAGAAAGATGAGCCGCAGGCGAGTTTTCATTGCATTTCTTGAGTGAACCTAAAAAAATATGAGCATTTCTACCACTGAACGGTGCAAGCAAGCGAGTTTTATATTTCATTTATAAAACAAGCCCCAAATAAAGCCAACCCCTGTAATGACATAATTATGCAGACACAATCTATCTGTTAATGTATTACCATATTTTCTTGTTTATAAGTCGACCATTTAAGACCAAATTTGTAGCCTAAAAATTGCACCTCGACTAACACACGAGCGAAAAAAATGGATCAACAAAATCATGATAAAAATCTATCTGCCGGTTCGCGAACAAGAAGTGCTCGCTGTTTGTGGATTTTTCGCGAGCAGTGTATATCATTCAAAATATATGTTTGAACATCATGAAAAAACTGAAGCTGGAAAGAAAATAACTGTTTGCTGCAGTGCCAAACACACGAGTTCTGTCTAATCAAGCGTGTAACCAAAAACATATTATCCTTATGCATTTGAACTTGAAAACAAGGCATTCCAGTTGAGAACAGCTCTATCGGACTGCAGCGTCGGAATTAAACTCGAAACGTTTTTCGGAATAAAACGTAAATGTTTCAAGCGTCGATTCAGTCTTTATACTGAGGTTCGCTTAAATCAAATAAACAATTTAACATTTTATTTTCTTGAATAGGCAAGTTTACTTGCCAAAAATGATTGCCTTTACAGATCTCTGCAAAATACCAATCACTTCTTCTTTTATTGTTTCTTGTCCTTGATTGCTTCTATTTTGTTTTGTTTTGTATCATCAATCATGGGGTCGACTTATAAACGAGCTTTCAAAAATATCGTCGTTTTTGGCTTGAAAAACGGGGATCGACTTATACACGAATCGACTTATAAACGAGAAAATACAGTAGTTTTAGAGTGCATCATCATAGCCAATCAGATCATGCATTATATGTGCTATATTTATTATTATATTAACCATACAATATGAGAAGCTATATTATACCATTTTTTTTAATAAGGATGGTTCTCGATCAGTCTGGCTTGATGTTGTTTACTGGCTTATGATGGCCGAGAAGGGCTTTCCTATTTTCGACTTCTGATTTCCAACTTCCAATTTCTGACTTCCAATTTCTGATTTTTTAATTTTTTTTTTAAGTTACTTATGAGCAGCACAACTAGACTGCTGAGTTGTATTTTAAAACTTCTTTTTAATTTTATCCTCCAACGCATTTTGCCTCTATGTAAGCTTCATCAGGGAGTAACAAAAATACAACTAAGTACAGCATATACAGCCACATACACGTTTGGGACGTGTTCGGAGAAACTTCCTGTCTAGTTTTACTGAAAGTGACTTCATTTTTAGAATATGCTGTGAAAGGCATAAAAGGAAACACCAACTATGTTATCAGAATTTTTTTTTTTTTGGTTTTGGGGCTACATGGTTAGTAAAAAAGAATTTAAAAAACACCATTTTCAGCTCACACCAAAGGAAGTGTAAATGTCAGCAAAACAGAGGTTGAAAGTGGAATAATGGCTAAGATAAAGAAGCCTGAAAGCCCTGAACTAAGTGAGTATGTTAGTAACTGAATGACATGTGATCTAAAATTGGAAGTGGGAAATCAGAAGTTGGAAGTCTGAAATCAGAAGGCGGAAATCGGAAGTCCAAAATCAGAAGTCAGAAGTCTGAAATCGGAAGTTGGAAGTCTGAAATCAGAAATCAGAAGTCCAAATTCTGGAATCGGAAGGCTGAAATAAGAAATTAAAAATAATATACAAAAATACATAAATCTCTTAATTGTTGCCGAACATTTATACATTTTGTTTTCTTTTTAAGATTTTATGTAACACTTTTCAGGTGATGGGGCCTAAATATAAAGAAAAAATATCAAAAATTAGAACTCACAAGTCAGAAATAGGAAGTCAGGAATAGGAAGTCGGAAATCAGAAAGCCCTTCTCGTCCATCAAACTGGCTAACTGAACAGTGCTTGTGAGAAGAAAATAACACAGCCTGGGGGGAGGGGTTGGGAAAGAACAAGAATCGCCTGACCAATACTTTTCTCTTTTCGATCTTCTTTAAGCTGGCTTACTTAATATGCAACATGAAACCTGTTTGAACAAATCACTTATATACCCCAGCATTTAAAAAATGACTGGATGATTGGTTGCTTCAAGATTATTAACTGGTTATTATTTTAGGACTGTAGGTATTTCAAGTCAGTTAAGACAGGAAGGGGGCCGCTGAAAGAAAATTGGAGGGTAGGCAGACTTTTAATTCCAAGAAAATATTTATACCTGGAGGTATGATGCCTGCCTTAGTTTCCAAGTTTTCTTTCAGTGATTTTGTTTCTTTCATTAACTGTGTTGCTATTTGATCGAGGTCTGAGTGACAACTAGTTTGTACGGTTTGTTTTTTTTATGTCTAGTTCTTCACTTACTAGATTGCTTGCGGTTGTTTTAGCAAAAATAATATTTAATGCTTTAAGATAGGAAGTGTACATTTAATAGTAAAAGTAAGTGGTTTAATTTATTTATTCTCTCTTTCTGTCACACCCACAAAAGTTATACACCAAATGTCATTGTACTTAAAAAGTAGTTTAAAATGGTTTAAAATTATGATAATTACTCATAAATTATTTGAAACAGTAAATTGGAAACAAATACAGATTAAGCATAAAAGTAAAAATAAAATGACTTTACACTGAAGCACCTAAAGCCTTTTTTTGATTCTTCAATGGGTTTGCAAAACAATAAATTGAATTGCTAGTGATTAGCTTGAACAAACTTTTCTTGGCTTGTGTAAGTTACTGGAAAGTTTTTAATGTTTGATTGCTGATCTTTACTTTTTCTTTTGTCTTTATCAAAGGATGACACGCAGCCAATCATGTGTTCCTACAAATTAGTTAATGTCCGATTTGATGTTTGGGGTTTAAGTCAAAGAGTGGAGTCTTTTGTTCATAAGGTATTGTAACACATACGTGCATGTTGTATTAGCCCTAATTATAAAAGATAATTTATAAGCATCACAATATTACAAAGGATAAACTTAAGAATTTTAGATCATTTGCCAATTAGGTTGACCATGGTTTAGAAATGTGTTTATTGTAATTTCAACCCCTCTAACTTGACAACCCCAATAATTCAAAGTAATTTCTATTTCCCTTGGTATTTGTAGTTACCTGGAACTGTACTAAGTAAAATAACACTCTCAACGAATACACACAGCATTATATCTAGATGTTGTTTTTTCAAGGAATAGTTTTAAAAACACAATCATGTTCCATTTGTGATGAAGTGTAACATTTTATAGATTTTCACACTTTTTGGTAAATTTGTCATAGCAGTATTCTATGAAGTTCTTCCAGTATCTGAAGATGTTAGTCGTGTTGATTATGAAACATCATGCCACTCAGATATGCTAAGAGTGGGTTCATTAGGGCCCTTGACTAAATACACGTCTGATGTATAAACACCAAAATCACACTGTCAGATTGTGTATTGGTTATATTTGGAATAAGATAAAACTTTAATTAATTCAAAATCAGTTTTTACAGACTCCTTTATCAGCAGTTTCATTGAGTTGCTGACCCCCACCAGGTTAACAAATTTCAAAGTTTACCTGCCCATACTGTCCCTAAGTGCTTTTTGGCCATAATTTCGATTTTAATTACTAATTTCTATTATGCTAAATATATTAGTGTGTACAAGATGTTTTACTTTTGGGCCACAGACAAGCATTTGCATGGATAGACAATTGGATTGGTAAGCGTACTAGTTTGTGTGTTCAAAATATATTACACATGGTTATTGGGCCTATAGATTACACTGTTCTCCTTTTCAGACTCTAAGATTTCTGCAAGTTCTCAGAGTTAAAGTTTTTAACTGACTTGTAATACAGATATAATCACTACCTACACAAATTGCTATTATTTAAAATCAAGGCCAATAATGTGTAGAAAAGTTATACAACCTACAACTACAACAGTTCTGGGAGAGGATTGAGCTGGTAGGGTTGAGAGTGGGAGGGGGTTGAGCTGGTAGGGTTGAGACTGGGAGGGGGTTGAGCTGGTAGGGTTGAGACTGGGAGGGGATTGAGCTGGTAGGGTTGAGACTGGGAGGAGATTGAGCTGGTAGGGTTGAGACTGGGAGGGGATTGAGCTGGTAGGGTTGAGACTGGGAGGGGGTTGAACTGGTAGGGTTGAGACTGGGAGGGGATTGAGCTGGTAGGGTTGAGACTGGGAGGGATTGAGCTGGTAGGGTTGAGACTGGGAGGGGATTGAGCTGGTAGGGTTGAGACTGGGAGGGGATTGAGCTGGTA
>JAOBRD020868549.1:0-12920 GCA_027575215.2 Hydrozoanthus sils | reverse complement strand
TTTTATTGTATTATGGACTCCTCTCTCCACAAGGAAGGCGTTGGTGCAAGCACTTTATCAATATCTATTTTATTTAACATGATATTTGCTCTTGAAATTCAGTCTTTTTGAAAAAAGTCGGTGGGTAGCGGCACATAATACTCCACCCCCTTAAATTGGGTTCCTAGGAAGTACCATTGTTTTGAACTTTTCCCTAATACTGAAGGCAAGTCGATTTCGTGGGCTAGCTAGCGATGGATGATTTTACCCATCGGTCATTTCGGCATGCAGATTGTATGTCATCAAACGATAATGCTACTAGTATTTATCAGTGTTTTCGTAATTTAAAAGAAACAACCATGTTATCATGTTTTTTGACTTGTTAGTTGAATTGTTGTTGAGTTGATAAGTTGTTAACGATTGAAAAAGCCTTTATTTTAAAAAGTTATTGGAATGTAACTGCACATAGGGATACAAGAATTTGATTCGGCAATGCAACGTTGAACTTTTGCAGTTACTAAAACTATTAATTACTATATGCAAAGGAAGATACTCGTTAATTCACGATCCACCGAAATTGAAATAGAATAAGTGTTTTTTGTATATGCCAGCGAGGCAATAGATCTTTGGAAATTTCCTTTAAGAAAAAGAAAAAAAGTACTATTATTACTTGAATCACTGAGTGAGACGAAACTTACGCATGAGCAGCCTAACTTACAACAAATGTGGTTTTAACAGCTTGTCAACTACAAAATGTCGCAAATTGCGTAAAACAGATAATTTCTTTAGACTCGTGTTTTTTACCAAACTTTTCAGTACTGACGCGAAGCGACTACTTCTGTCCGCCATTTTGTTTCGGTCTCATTATCTACTATTTCGGAGCTAAATATTGTCTCACATCAACTATTTCCAAACCAATCAAACTATCGCGCGTAGCCAAGCTGGTATATACAGTACTAAAAACAAACTTTCTTGTTTTTATCTGAGTATCTACTTGCCACATAATTTTACTGACGTATTGTAAATGGATGCTCTTTGTTTGCTCATGAGTTTTGTTTGTACTTGTATTTTTTTATCTTATTTTTTTACCTTTACTACCTTTTTTTGATGCACTATTAACAATTTTTAAGCAATTAGCAAATTGCAATGAATAAACGTATAAAAAGACCGCTTGATCTGGCTACTTAGCTCGATGTTTTTTAGTTTATCTATTTCCAAGTTGCTTGTACTCAATTATAATGTCTCCTTGCTTTTCTCCTTACTGTAACTTTAACTATCTGAGTACTGAAATAAAGTTGCTGTTGTTAGGCCTGAGAGGTAAATATAAAAACTCACTTGTTCTTCGGCTAATCGCTCTCTCCATTATGCAAACTTGGTGATACACATTGTATAATCTGTCTCCACAAAACTTCCCTGCTACGGGTCTGTGGCCACGCTCGTTAACTTTGAACATTGGTTTATTTTTTTGTTCGGCGGTCGTTTTCCAAGTTGACAGCACAAAGAGATAGATAACAACGGCGAGAATGTAGGTGCTTGAAGACATCTGAACAAATCAAGAAATTTTACGTACATTAAGAAAATGAGTTACAACCGTCACGCGCCCTTGCACGCTTGTAACTGAAGAAAGATACACCACATACTGTCACGTCACTCTCGTGTCTGGAGATCATGAGAGAGCAGAGAGCTTCAGATTCGACAACGAGTACGGTTACGAGTACAAGTTTTTCTCATTCGTCATACTGCGCGTGCCAGAATTGCGAAGAAATCACGCCATCTCGTTGCGTTGCCAAAATATCGTAGTCCATGTTTTTTGCAAATCTCGTTGTAAACAAGACGACGACGACGAGTTTTGGCAACACAACGAGATGGCGTGATTTATTCGCAACTACTGGCACGCGCAACATGACGAATGGGAAAAAACTCGTACTCGTACTCGTACCCATACTCGTTGTCGAATCTGATGCTCTCTAGCACAGACCGGTCACGTACAAGTTTGACTAGCTCACCGCGAAGCAACAGTGATTTTAGTCTACGCATAGCCGCTTTATTTTATATTACTAGTAATAGCCGTCAAATTGGCCAAGCGGAGGTTGGCGTCTGCACGGAGGCAACACTAATTTTAGAGCATATGTATTGCAAGAGAAGATTACGAGGACAAGTTCTGTGCGAGTTACTGACAAACCGCAAGCTCAACTGAACGGAGACACACAGTGAGAGCACTGAGCCTGTTGGGAGAACTACTGTTTTCAACTCTTGTTGCTAAAACACGGAATACGAAAAGCGGAACGGAGAAACAGCGAATCGATATAAAGAACGAAACATTATTTTTACGTAACAATAGTTTGCTAGCAAACATTTCCGTTGAGATTTGGCGAGATTTTCTTTTCTTGTTACGCGAAAATGGGGGCGAGAGCAAAAAAACGTATTCGCCCAAATTTTCGCGCGACCAAGAAAAAAAAATCTTGCCAAAACTCAACGGAAATGCTTGCAACGCAGGCTACGTGACAACGAACCAGGAATTTTTTCTCTGCGTAATAATCTTAGTCCCATACATGTCCATTATAAATATCCAGTGTATATCGCGCGCAAAACCTTTTTCCCTACTGGCTGCAGTTTTATTTATTTTAAAGATGTGGCTCGATTTTAAACACAATTTCTTCCTTTAATCTTCTTTTAACCGCTCTGAAACACTGTCTTGTTATTTTTATATTTCTCCAGCTGAAGAGGGAACTTCTGTTCAGAAACGTTGTGGTGACGACACCAAAAAGAACAAGACGGTGTTTCAGAGCGGTTAAAAGAAGATAAAGAAATTGTGAAAGTAACCGCCTGCGCCGGCATTCAGTAGCCTACTGTCCAAACCTCCGGGAGGTTTGGAAGTCTGCGACGCAGCTAGCACTCAGAATCTAGCAAGATTTTGAACACTTCCTGAAATTAAAGGAATCATTAGATCTTGCGTTAATTTAATAAAGTACAGCGCTAACTTCCACGCTCTTATTTTCTAGTAGTATTTCAACGCCGACAATTTTGGAACCTGGAAAGCGTGCTATTTTATCGGGATGGAGATCAATCGGCCAGAATCTTTGACTGCGTAAAAATCGCTAGAATGGCTCAGTCTTGTTTAGTTTTGATTTTTTTGCATCTATTGTTGAGAGATTTGTTCCTGTTGTCACCACCAACTGTGTCTCAATTGCGCGTTAGTTTCCTTTATTGTTGAATCCTACCTCCTCTTTTGCGTCATTTTTCTTTATTTGAAAGTCGTTATCCATTAAATTTGCGCTAATTTCCAATACCTGAATTTCGTGGAGTATATAAGTTTCCTACGATAAGGCGTATTGGAAAACACATCTGATATCCGTTGTGTTTATACCAATAAAGTAAAGTTTTGTGTATGTAAGTGTGACTAACCAAGACACAGATGGCTGGAAAAGAAAGAGAATGAGTGTACACTACCATGTCCCAGCTCTGAAAAAGTCTTATGCCCCATTCACACCAACTAACCCAAATCAGTTAAACATGGTTAGCTTAAAACAGGTTTAGTTAAACTGGGCTGATTTCAAAACGTTTTCTCACCAAATAAATCAGGTTTAGTTAAACTACCTCGTTTTGGAGTGTCACCACCCACCCCTCCCCCTGAAGGATTTGTACACAATTTGTAAACAAACATGGCGGACAATGTTGAAGTGCCGGACGTTAGTCTAGAAAAGGGTATATAAATAACGAAGTTGTTTGTCTAGAAAAAGCTATAAAAATGTATAATGTCTACAAATAGATATTTAAAATGGGCTGAAATGTTATCCTTGTTCGAAATAAAGCGTTAGAATACAGTCGAAATGATGAACGAGTTCTGTAATAATTTTGCATTATTATCTATGTCTAGTATGGCAATGATTGTTTTTCATGCCCCATTCGCACCAACCATGGCGGCTCTGAAGTAAGGTTTGTCGCCAAGAATATTGTCCACCTCATCAAAAAAGGTACTTTAAATTGACGGCTATACACAGTCATCTTGTAACGGTGGTTAGGCGGATATCAGTGTGTGTATTATGTTTCTTCTCTAGTTCATTATTCATAGCCTGACGCCTTTAAATGAAAGCTAATGTCGTTCAATATTGATTTTTTAAATTTCATGCTACATGTTGTTAGGTATTTTGGGTTTTTTTCTTTCCCCCAAACATTCAAGACTACTGACGTCCCGACTTCAACGTCCGTCGGCGTTTCAGGGGCGCCATTTTTATACAACCTTAAAACCCGAGGCAGTTTAGTTAAATAAGGTTTAAATTAGTTACACGCGCATGCAGTGTGAACGGATATTCTGTTTAACCAAACGCATTTTAACCATGTTTAAGGTCTGGTGTGAACGGGGCATTAGTAAGGTATGAGGGAAAAAACAGGCCCCACCAATCTAATCTTTGGTCAAAACGAACCGAAAAGTAGAAGCCAGCGGGTACCCCAAAACAACTACCTCCAAAGGTTGAGCCCTATACTAAAAAAGTTATCTCAAAATCTTAGAAAATCTCATTCATAAACTCATAGATGAAAAACAGCCTGCTCCCGCATCCATCTTGCTTCCTCGTGATGTGCGCGCGCAGTGGACCCTGGACATTCATTTTGGACATACGGGACTTGAAATATTTGTTCTCAAAACAAAAAAGGCCTGTTTTGTTATTACAGAATCAATAACGAGCCAACGATTTGAAAAATATTTAATGAGTAAAATAAAAGTGAAAACAAGTATTTTTATCGTTGTGGTAGAAGAGATTCGATCAACCACAAACAAGATGATCGTGACACTTTCATTTTGTTTGTGTGTTAAAAAACGTTTTTTAAAAAATTTTTTCGTTGTTACGCAAAACGAATTTCGCCGTTTTGTGTTTCGTCGGTTCTAACAACGCAAGACGTATTTGATTGATGTTTCAAAATAGGTCTGAAATTATCGATCTAATATACTCTTTTTTTGTCAGAATATACTTCATAGAATATTGAGACTGATATTGGCCAAATTTTAAGTATATTTTAAGAATAAAGCTTATATATAATTTTACATGTTTGAAAATAATCACTTTATTGATTAATGCATTACAGCTGCACTCTAATCCCAAATGGCAACTGACAAAAACAAAATAGAAAACAGAATCAGCCATGCAAACATACCGTATTGCATGTCCACAGAAATCATGACCAATTAATCCATGCCAATGGCAATGACAGTTCAGCAAACGGAACATGTAATAAACACAGTACAAATTGCACGAACAAAACTTCTTTTTACTTAGCAACTAACTAAGAAAATAAGAATATTCATAAGAATATTTTCAGCATAAAATCGTCCAGAAAAACAAGAATATCTAGCCTCGGTTCGAAAAACAATATTGATGCATGTAGCTTGGGCTCAATTTATTTATTTCATTTAGGAAGAAGAAAAATTGGAAATAAGCAAATTGGCAGTAGGTTTGAAAAATACCCAAAAACATCCCACAGCGAGAAGACATACACCTTGTAGAAGTTGAAATTACAGAAAGTTGCCAACAGATGTGAACATATTTCATCTTGATGGGAACGGAAACGCAGAAGTGCAAACATCAACTGTTATAAATGTTTAGAATATTTCTAAACATCCTAAAGACCGAGTTGTACTGTCCTTAAAATCCCACGACCAAATTCCCAGCTGGCCCCGCATCTAAGTTGATTAGAACGACGTAGATCTGTTTCGTAGGTCGTGGGTTCGAACCCACCGAGGTCAACCAGAGATTTTTTCTCTTTCCTTTGTGTGGGTTTATAGGTTTTTTTTGTTGATGCTACAAGATATGCGAAAATTGGATTATACCGTGTTCCAGTGTTAAGGCCTGACTCGAATCTAATATAAATGTTGTATCCTTAAGACCCGTTGCAAATTTCTGTCGGCATCATATACTTCCTAACAATCCTAAGCAGTAAGTTGCTATGTATAGCAGGAGGAAGTTAACTGCTCTAGTATTGTACGTATTGTTCCTGGCTTTGTGGCCAGTCGCAAATTAACGTAAATTTGTTATAGTCTAAATGAAGGCCGGAGTCGTTGAAATACAATTGAAACAAAATACACCTGGTTCGAGTTGGTAGCGAATGTTATGATTTCTGTTATAGTAATTTTCAGTCTGTTACAGTTTTGTGACCATAAAAGCCAGCGTGAAGTGTTAAAATGAAAGCGGTCAATACACACTTTAGCAGGCACTTCATTTTAAAGGAATCAAACAACGACTATAAAACAACTTATAACACTTCACAACGTTTCTATGTGTGGTACTTGACCCATGCATATGATAATTAACAGTTAGTAGGATAAAGAAACCAAAATCAACACGTGTATAAATACCTAAAACCTATTAATAAAGTTACTTTCTGCGTATACCACTTTATATAATTATTAGACAAACTGAAGTTAAATCGAAAAGACTTGTTTCATCTAAAGTGAAGGAAAGAGAACTAAATTTTGAGAAACTTCTAGGTGTAGCTTTGTGTTCAGATGAAAGATTTATCTTTTAAGAACATTTAGAAACCTCAGGTCCTACTCTCCTCGGCTTGTCAGTGCCGACGTTACAACCTCAAATACTGTATTGGCTGAAAATAGTTTGACTTACCTTTTAAAGTAAACCAGTTAAACAGATTATGCCACTGTACTAAAATGGTGATGATGCTGGTAGAACTGTACTACCTCTTAACAAGCCAGTGCAGGTAGCTTTCTTGTTATATACAACTTTCGAGACCTGTGGTTTGACGTCACACAAGAACATTCACAAAATTGACTGACAACGATAAAGGCAATATATCGTTATCGTAACTATGACTGACAATTTATAGTTTATATCTTGTTTCGAAAGAGCTGACTGAATAATGAACGGAACTATGCATGACACGAATTGTACCATGGTGTTTCAGTGTGTACAGCTGACAGGTGGGTTTACAAACAACAGAGGATTCAGTATTCCGTTTTCAAATCAGCAAAATTGTAGACATTGTTATTGTAAAAAGAACGTAATCTTTTTTTGTAACAATAAATTATATTTATAATGTAATTCTAGCTGAATAGCATTATTTTATATTTCTAGGATGACTCGTGTAGTTATTGTTGTTGAACTATTCTTGTACACTGAGGGGAAATTGAGGACTTCTTGCTGCCGGAGTGATAGCGACAGCAGCAGTCTCTATTTACTTCACATTTTCCATCTATTTTCCATTTTTGGTTGGTTCAGCCTCTCGAAGCCAACTAGGGGAGTAAATTCGTCTCTTTTGCTTCCGGTATTTCTCGTATTCCAAATATGGTTGGTTCAACCACTGTAGACCAATCAGCTTCTTCGTGAGGACAGTTTTGCTTGTTTTATCCGGCCAATCAGCTTGATGCAGCCCGGGCGTATGGTTTCCTTTGTCGAATACTCGATTCGTTGAATCAGGTTAAATAAGGCATGAACAATATATCAAATTCACAGCAAGGAAGCATTTATCAAACATTTGAAAGCTTTGAGAGGAAGGCAATGTGCTTTTATGGCTCTTGAATCTTTTTTTATTACGCAACGAAAGCGTCGCTAGCGCTGTAAACTCGTGAAAATGTACACAATCAGTCGTTGATCGAATTCTTCAGCACGGAGACAACATAGACATGTATTTAGATGCTCTTTCAAACAGGATTAGCAAATTTAGTACCTGATATAGAGGTGCCAGTTACCCACGCCTCGATCATCAGGCCACCCCTTAGTTTTTTAAAGAACTGCTAGTTTTAGTCGTTATATAATTATGTATGAGATGGGTGTGTAAAACTGTAAAAAGATGGTGCGAGTCGTTGGAGTTATCGAGTAACCAGTAATTGCACAAATCCCCAAAACCCAGCATGTTAAACGTTTCAAATGTATTTTTTAAAAGCTTGTGTTGTTGGTGTTTTTCCTCTATTTAGTTCAGCTTTTTAACGAGTCGCCCCGCCATTTCTGTAAACTATTCTGATAAAAAAAAGTATAGCTTGAAACAATAATCCGGCTACATACACCAAGAAAATCTTCCAAGAAAGATATCAAAGCAAACATATCAATGAACAAGTTAAGTTATCTTTTACAAATACTGTTCAGTTCGCCGGCGATTAAATACTATATAACTAAATTCATGGTTACCTTAGTTAACTTTCGGCTTTATACAGCTAGAGATTAACCAGACGCGGATTTAATTAAATGATTGCATGCTCATGAAACGAAAACGTGTTTAAATTTTTAAACGAATGAAAACCCTGACTAATTTTATCAGGAATAAACGAAGAGAACTTGAATATAAGTTTTCTATATTAACTCCACATTTGACATTTTCTATAATTTGCTCCGCTCGAATTAAGAAGATGAAAACGGCTATATCAACCTTTTAAGTTAATCGCAGATTTAGATATCGTGCAAGGTTTCGATATTGCTTCATCAACAAATCGTAGCGATTTAATATTTTAGTGTTAAACTTTCAATTCATGACACGTTACTTATGTAAATTACTCGTGGCCAATTTAACCGGCGCAAGGACAAGAAAATACGCAATATATATCTTTCAGGCTTTACACACAATTCACGAGTTCAATATTCTAATATCAGCAAAGCCAAAGATAATTGCTTAACATTTCCATAAAGATATTTGAGTTTCTTTTAAAAAAAAAAATTGTTGCTCTAATATCAGTAACGATATAATTGCTTGATATATGCATGAAAGTATTTAAGTTTTTAATTTTTAATTCTTTTAATTTCCTTAGAGCAGATAGAATAGTATATAGCTCTTCGCAAACTTATGAAGTGAATCGGTTCCTCAATATAGTAATTGTATGGCATGGCTAAGTAAAGGTGATATCGCTGAGAATTTAAGCATTAAGTGTAAATGTTCGGCCCTAAAATAAACTCACTTATTGAGGAGAAGACAAAAATAACATTAATTCGGCTTAATTCCTTAAACTTTCCAAAACCGACAAGTTTTTTTCGTAACGTAAATCAGTCTTCTTTGTGTTTGAATCTCGAAGCTATTTATTGTTAAGCGGTTCTTTGTCTTTAGAATTTAGAGAATCTGATCAGTATAGATAAGTAGACTGAGATAATTTGCCAACTTTTCCCTGTCCTTCCCCCGTGACTGGAGCCTTGTACATCCGTAAGCCCGCGGGGTAGGGCTAAGTCAATGTAGTACATATACACGCAAATTTTTTTTTATAAGAACAACGAGGCTCAAATTGGCCAAAAGTTGAGAAAATTTAAGAACAAGCCGAGGCTTGGGCTGGATTTTTTTTTTTTTTTTTTCGTTTAACTGAGCTTCGATTTTTAACTTAGCAATACAGAGTGAACAAAAAAATGGTTCGCAGTTTTTCTCCTTTAATCAGTCATCGCTTCAACTTGTACGCTGTACACGTAAACTTACTCTGCTGAAGTTTGACAGTTTCTTATTACAATTCGCTTTCCAATATTACATTCATGTATTGCAACACCTTCGGCTTACATACAACATTTCGAGGCTCAACCCACCAAAAAAATTTGGAACAACGAGCCTCGGTCAAATTTACTGGTTCTTATAAAAAAGAAAGCATGTAGAGACTCCAATCTTACCGGATTTCTAAGTTAGTGCACAGAATTACTAGGTATAGGCAGGATGTTTGCTTTGACCGGCAAAACAACCTGCGGAACTAGCACGTGCCGCACAACGCCAGACATTTACCGGCCAATTAAACACTTATAGTATGTTGGCTCTCATACAATTAAAAGCATTTAATTTTTTATGTTCAAGGAAAATTGAGTGCAGTGTTTCTGAGAGGCTGTCAAGATTTTTCCACGGAAACAACTCAACATCAGTCAGTTTGTGCCTGTCTATAAGCAATAAATGCAATTTAGACATAAATTTCAGCAACGTCTTTTGCGTTTGGAACAGAATTCTCGAAGCAATTAAACACTTGTTAATCAATGAGCTAGTACCCATAAGAAAGATTAACTTCAAGAAAAATTTCATTTAATTTATACAAGTAACAAAACAATCTTAGATACTGCAATAAATATATATATATAATTCCATTTGAAGATGTAGTAAAAGTTTTGATCGTATAGTCAGGCTTGTTAATTTAAGTTTAGTTTCAGTTTAGCTTATTTTGTTTCACAACAAACATTTCACGTGCAAAACACTTCTTAATTTTACAAAATTAACTAGTTTTAGTGGCAAGGAAGCCCAAAAGAAGCGTTATTAACTTGTTCATTAGAGCTTCTTTATATTATAATAGTAAAACACGTTGATCCGTTAGGAAGTGGGAGTGTATATATGTATATAACATTCGCTCGTCAGTTAGGTACAAGCCGAAGCAAATTAGGTTCTTCTGGTGTTCTTACAAAGAACTAATGCCCTACATTGTTAGTTACAGAAACGAATGAAGAATGATCTTTTTCTCTATAAAAAAAAAATACCGTGCGCCCCTACATCAGCGAGGCGAGCTGCAGTTGTCAAAAAAAAAAAAATGGCTGACAAAGTTTATAACTTTTCTAGCTTCGATTTGCCAAGTTCTACTCTCTCGTTTGATAGTGTTGGATTTCCTCTGATAGAAGAAGACGGACTTCTGAGACAAAGAATTAAATATCTTCAACCAATCTACTTCAAAGAGCTCCAAAACTTGGTTGAATGTTTTGCAAAAGCAGCCGGGGAGCGAAACTGACAAGTGTTATGACATGAATTAAGAAAATTCCTCTGACAGCTAAATAGAACTCAGCCTGCGGCGTCGTTTAGTGTTAATGTCCTCGGAATTTGTTTCACCCAATTATTACCAAATTGGACAGACTATAGTCCCATTTACGGCATATCCGGGGTACTCTCTATATCTGGATGATAGGTGTGAGCGTTGTATTTTTTAGGGGTTAGAATAGCCAGTCCGGTATTTTCTGGGTTGAAAAATGCAAAGCTATTAGAATGCTTGCAGTTCCCTTGTTTTACTGCAAACGTGCTTGTGTAATGATAAGTAGTTAAAAGATAACGGTTCATATATGGCAGAACTTTCTATTACGCGCGCACCTTTATTTACTGCATATCACGTTTGGCGCAACACGTGGGGGTTTTAGCGCCAACTTTAAGGCTGCTGCACACGAGACGATTTTTTGTCGCGAATCTCCCGATTTTTTGACGCCGATAATTTTTCGGGAAATAAAAGCTGCACACACGTACCGATTTTCTTTCGTGGGCTGCCATGGCAACGGAGCGTGATTTTGTACCCACACTACTTTCACTGTCGCTCTGCCTGTCAACTTGTGAAGATGAAAACTATGATGATTCGTAATTTCAGCCCATGTTTTTGCTTTCTTGTTTCTTTTGCTGTAGTCGTTTGAGGTAATTAATCGTAGAAACATGGCCTCGCTTGCCAGCTTCGAAAAGATCTTCGAAAGTCCTAATAGCACAATTATTCTTTTAAATATCTTCTGAAACTGTAACTTCCTCAAAACGATTGTTGTCGCCATTTTTAATCTTTCCACGTGATGTATTCAGCTCCGTGATTGGTCAAACCGAGCACTGTTCCCGACAATTTGTCTGAATCCGCCACACACGTACCAATTTTTTATTGGCTGACTTTTTAAAATCAAACGTGCACAATCTAAGTTTCAGACAAAAAATCTTGTCTGAAACTTGTCGGGAACTACCACGCACGAGCCGATTTTTTGTCGGCGTAAAAAAATCGGGTGCTTCGCGAAAAAATTCGGCTTGTGTGTAGTGGCCTTGGTAATTTTTAAACCGAGAGGCATTTTTAAAGCGATGAAAAACTTTAATGCTTTGGTATTTTTTAGGGTACTTGCGGACTTCCCTCCCCCCCCCACCCCCAACGGACGTTACCCTTACATTCGCGGTTATTATTTCAACTTACCGGCTAGCAGCGGAAGTGGTTGTTGAATTAATGAATTCATTCGAAGAACATTGAAAATTTGTTTTGTGTTGGAATAGCTCACAAATTTACAACTATGCTCGATTATCCAAGTTCGCAGATTGAAAACTAGTTTAATTGGCATTTAATGATTTAAATCATACGCTGTAAAATGATCGTTTCCCTCGCATTGATAAACAATGACAAACGCTAATGCCAATTCCTAGCGGTAAATAGCTTCAGCATCAGTAAACATAGCCATTTGGCTCATAACAGAAGCCACAATTGGACTCATTAAAACAAACTATCTGGCAATTTACAAGTAAATTGAAAAAAGTCAGATTTGTAATAAACTTAAAGAGTGACGGCAACGACTTTCAAAACATCAATCCGATAAAATCCCTAGTTATAATACGAAAAGAAAATCACTAAAATTTTTGCACTCGCATGCTTGGCGTGTTTACAGGCGGAGAAGGAAATTGTTCTTCAACATTAAGTCCTACAACTGTCTAGAGAATTTTTTTATTCATAGATTGTGTTTATGCCTCGCATTTATCATGCCACCATATAAAGGTAGAATTTAGTCTATTTCTCAAGGAAATAATAATTTTCCTTAACCTCGGTAAACGATCACATAATATCACGTACACGGATGAAAACCACCCGTAATTGCCTTACTGGTATATTGGCACGGAGCAGATTATACTTTCCCAAATTTAGTATAACTTTCTCAGTTTTATCGTGGCTCATTCAAAAACTAACTTGACCTTAAATGTTTCTGACGTTATTTCGACGTTGCCTAACGATATTTTCAAGTCAAAATTCATGAAAGTTAACGTAAAAAAATCACATTTTATAGAACCCTCTTTTTTGTCACGTGAGATTCGAATAAATTTTTTTCATCTATTTCAAAGTTGACCAAAACTGTGTATAGTGTTTTACAAAACGTGGAACGAGTCACGTTTATCGCATATAAGTTGTCAGATTGCCTTCTCGCACACTAATTTCGAGAAATTTAGGAAAACCTAAAATAACGCTCACGGGCCCTCGGGGCCTGGTAATTTCAATGAAAAATCAGTCA
>JAOBRD020868444.1:0-12920 GCA_027575215.2 Hydrozoanthus sils | reverse complement strand
AAGGGCTAACGCTCGAAACGTCAGCTTTTCCCATTATCTCACGGCGACGATAATTCATTTATCATATATACCTCAAGTTTATACTACTCGCCGACGCACTCAATAGTTTTTTTAAAAACTATATACCATAAGTACTTCAAATTATATGTGAATAATTTGATCAAAAAAATTGTTAGTGTCGTAGGCTCGTTATTCGTTAAACAGTTCTCTCAAAATACATGCCTTTTCAAGAAAGGAAAAGATTAGAAAGGGAACGCTAGGGCATATGTTGGAAGAGAGGGCTTGCCTTTTGTCCTTGTTGATCTACTAGAAGCCGAGACTCTCGGGGATTAATGTCATTAATGTGATGCTACATCCGGACACTAAGTGGCATGAGTCTCACTTGCGCATGCGCGCGTTTCGGCTTTCTTGAAACTCATTTATAAAATGTTCGCGCCTTTCCAACTTGTGTTTACTCTAATGTGCCGTATTTGTAGTACATTGACGAACACCCACTTTCGGCTCTTTCAAAATCGCCAAATCAATTTGATGACTGTTTGCCGTTCAAATATGCAGAAAACCAATAAATGTAGGAAGAAAACATTTACACGGAGAATACCGACAATATTGTATGGGCTGACGAGTTTACTTTGACGCCAGCAGTTAAAGTATATAAATCACTACCATGCATGGAACTTAGTCTGTTAGTAAGGTTTTAGAAAAAGAAAAAAATGTCGCTTGTTTCATTGAAATAACTCTTTTGGTTGCTGAGATACTCAGACTTTTCAAATATACAAACTACCAAAGTTGTGACGTCAAAGTCGGGAATCTAAAGAGAAAAATTACAAAACAACTCTTATCTCTATAACCCATATTTGTGTTTGTGCTATAGTGCAAAAATTTCAGAATCATTGATTGGGTATTTCGAGAAATAATGATTATTTTGTACGACAGTTTTCTTCAGTTTTTCAAATACCTTTTTAACAGACAAATTTCCATGATAGTGATATATACACTTTAATTGATGCAATGTGTAATTTGTCTATTCGTCTACCTGTATTGCATTTCATCTAGCTTGTACATTTCATACTCCACTTAGGCTTTTTAGAAATTTATAGTGTTCAAAATACAATATTTTGGTGGAACAATATATACACTTTGATTGCTGCCATGTTTGCCTTTAGCCTGCCTTTTATATTTCTCTACCAGTATTGCATTTCATCCAACCCGATCATTTCATACTCGATATATTGATTTTTAAAAATTCGTAGTATTCAAAATATATTATTTTGGTGTAACAATATCTTTAGTGAGGAAGATGGCAATCTATTTAATTTTGATTACTTATAATTTCCCTTCAAATAAATTCCTTTGTCCGATGATAGCTAAAACCTATATGTCTTTTTTCAGAAGAAACAAACTTGTTAATGTAGGTTTCCGAAACGTCTATACCAGTAATGCATTGCATGCAAGATTGCATAACATTGCAAACTCTATATACTAGTTTTTAGAAATATATAGTATTCAAACTATAATATTTTAGTGTAACAATATTTCTAATGTGGAAGATGGTGATTTATTTAATTTGTATTACTTATAATTTCTCTTTATGTATATTCCTTTGTCCAATGATAGCCCAAAACTACATGCTTTATTTCAGAAGAACAAATTAAATTTATTGAAAACTGACTAAGATCATGAGACTCAATGTTACCAAAGTTAAGTTACTGGGCCGGCGGAGTGATTTTTGAGTTGAGGAAGGGGGAGGGAGGAGGTGGATGAATGTTTGGGGGCCGGGGGTATGAAATAGGTGACAATTTGGTGCAAGTGTCCTGGGGTGGTTTCGGGTACGCCTCTTCGGTAAAATTTGAAAAAAGGCATAATGCTTTTGGAACGTCATTCTGTATTCTGAGCTGGGTCAATTTGGCTACAAACGTTTAAAAAATTCTTTTTGAAAAGTGAAGATATGCAGTGGCCACTTTGTTTTCAAAAAAATTTTCTTACCAAAATCTATGTAAAGATCTAGCAAAAGCTATTCGGCTGCGTTCAGTAATATTCTTAGTATTTCGGAATTTTGTAAATTGATCATTAATTGTAGTATTCACTCATTCTCATGTCTATATCTAGTCTTGTACAAATATACATTGGCAGAAGTTCAGGTTTGTAACTAAACAAGCAGGTCATTTTTCCTTGCCACATTTTTAAACCATATTTGATTAGATTTGTTGAAAACACTCTTTTTGTTGATGTATTATAACTGAGAACGAGTTAGAGTTTGTGTAAGGTTTGTTTTTAATTTAAAACTTTGCACGACTCGTTTCAATATAAAAGAAGTTGATGGAGTGCAATACAAAACAACATTTTCAAAAACAATGGAATAAAACATCTGCTCTCGCCTCGGGCAGTATATTTTGGTCGGCTGGCTTGTTCTTGCATTTGGTTGCTAAAAACAGTTGTAGCTATTTAAACTTTTTATTTTAGTTTGCGCTTCTTCGCCGCAAATGCAACGTATTTTGATATACTTCCTTAAAAAGTTGTATACAAAACAAAAGCTACGAGTTCAACTTTTATAATCTTCATGTGGCTTGGCCAGGAAATTCTGTGTATTAATTTTATTGTGCAGAGTCCATTGCTCTTCCTTTTTGGGGAAAAACGCTAGAATTTTTAAGCTTATCTAGGGATTAAGTATTTGACAGATTTCTAATGGACTACAAATCTCTGCACTTTGATGCATTAGGTACAAAGTTTTACAGCACATCAATTATTTCAATCGACATATTTGGCATCTGGACAAGTACTGATCGTCAATAAACCAAAAATTTTAATTTTTTATTTCCGTTGCTTTTGCAAACTTGAGAAAGCGGTACTTTGGCATTGTTTGATATATGCGTCTGTAATCTATATGAAAATAACAAAAATGATAATAACCCCGTAATATTTTTTCAACTTCTTCATTTAAACTGTGTTAACAAGCACTTTAAGCGTTCGTGGATACAAAACTGCGTACTATACAAAGCGGCTCCAAAAAGTCTTTAGATATTTTTATGTTTAATTAAACAGGAGTGCTATTCATAATCCTCCAAAACCAGCAAACCAGTACTTCTGTCAGTCAATATTCTCAAACTCTTAGAATTAATTATCTCGAGCTCTATATATAAATGCGTTGCATTGCATTCTGGATTCGTAAATGTCAACTATACAGAGCTTTGTTGTACAACTCATCTCAGTCCATGGATCAAAAGAAGACGCGACTGATTTGTGTTGAAGTTGCCGCGGAATTTCTCGCGACTACAGTGCTTGTGTTCTGTATCTGTGGGTCGACTTTACAATGGCCATCAAATGCGCCAAATGTGCAGCATATCGCGATGGCTGTTGGACTGGCTGTTGCTACAACGGCGTTTTCTATCAGTCACATTACGGGAGGTCTTCTCAACCCTGCGGTAACATTAGCGATGATGGTCGTAAGGCGAATTTCTGTTACCAAGGGGATATGTTTCTTTTTGGCACAAATCGTTGGAGGTAAGACAAAGAAAAGTTTTGTTCGCTTATATTATTAAAAATCCACCTCTGAACTTTGCTGTTTATATACTAATTATGTTTTGGTCTCAGCATTTCCATTTTTTTTAAAGTAAGAAAAAAGTTTATTTTTAATTTTTAATAATAAGAGCTCCAAACGAAAACAAATGTTCAATGTTACTAAGCCACATTGAAAGCCGGATCAGCTCTGCTCTAGCTTCATGTTAAGGAAAAGGGAACCTGACCTCATTTTTAACTTGAAGAGAGCTTA
This sequence comes from Hydrozoanthus sils, assembly GCA_027575215.2. Classification (NCBI taxonomy): domain Eukaryota; kingdom Metazoa; phylum Cnidaria; class Anthozoa; order Zoantharia; family Hydrozoanthidae; genus Hydrozoanthus; species Hydrozoanthus sils. The sequence goes on along the minus strand of JAOBRD020868444.1, from coordinate 9,154 downwards.
TTTGGATTGAAATTTATATTCAATTTGACAATTTTCTTAAAATAATATTTACATCTGGATAGTTTAATATTCAAGACTGCTCGACTAAAACAAGACTGACGGAGACAGAATACAACTGAACTGCCACAATGAACTCAACGAATGGCGCGTGGCCTCAGAAAATTGAACTATTAAAGTTGTAGCACCATAAACCAGCGTTAAAAGATTTCTCCGGATAATTACTGTTCTTTAGAAACTTAAATTTTGCTCTTACTACTTTCCCCTTTAAATCACTTAAACGAGTAATGAAAGTAATGCTTCAAATCTAAAGTTGCAGATTTCTAAATCATTTCTTGTCAATTGTTTTACTGGATAATTACGTAAATTAAACTTATAGATATGTTAATAGAATTCTTAAACCAAGAATTGATGGCCTTCTCTGACAAAAACCTGTGCGAAGACAGAACTTGAAACCCGAAGAATCAATAAATGTATACTTTAAACCGTAACCTGAAAAGAATATCTCATTAGACAAACAATCTGGCTCAAGACTTAGCCGGCTTCCCTTGATTGAAATGGTTAAAAAGAAAATCTATGTTAAAACATAAATGATTTATAGATACTGCAAACATAACCAGTTGTCTGAAATAAGGTGTCAACAAATTAAGAGTGTTACATATTGTTCTTCTGGTATACAACTCTTCCTATTTGTTGTTTTAAAAACTATTGTCTTTTGGATTCGACATTCGTAAAAGAGAATAAATTATGGCTAACTCCAAGTTCAGTCTTGAGAGCTCACAGATGCGTTTTTTTAAAGTTTTTATTATAAAGAGCCGATGATCGAGTGTTATAGACGAGAATACCCCAGGCGATTCTGTTTGAAGCATTTACTTTATTAAAAATACAAAAGAATGAACACAAAGAAGAAATTTACAAATCTTCAAAGATTTAACAAGTATCAAAGCAGAAGAGAAGTCAAAACTTACAGTTTTAAAAAACTAAAGTACTCTTTCTCTATATTTTATAACTTATTGTTTTGAATCTGATATAGTTTTTTTCCTTTTATTTTGTGCAAATATGGTTGTGTAACATTTCTGATTGGTGCATACTTATATATTCATGTTCCAGAACCTAAATATTCGCTACTAGTGCTATACCCCGTTAAACTGTATATATACATAATGAAGTATGCCCAAGTACGGAAATTATGTCCAGACACATTACCATTTTGTCTTCGAATCCTTCACTTTGATTTGTGCAAAATATGTTGAATCTAATTATTTTTATTTCTCTCTTGAAATAAAAGGAATATTATATTTAGTATTACTTTGCATCGTTTTAGCTTTTACCTGTGGACATACAATTCGTATCTTCAATCCACCTTGTAATATCAGTTCTCTGTGTATCTATGTATATATCTGTCGCCAAAACGGTGACATATATAGATCTATATTAAATCTTTACCAAACTGAGTTGGAACGTTTCTGGTCGACATGCATGAGGCTCGCCCTGGAATGACCGCTTCAACAATGATCAATGAGAAAGAAAAACTTTGAATAATTTGTGACCTAATCTGGCAAAAACTAAGTGTTTTCACTTCTATGATTCCGAAATACAAATATGCATTAACAACACGCAATAGAAGAATATATGCCATGAGGCAGCCGTGCGGGGCAAAACCTTTGTACTAGCGCTGGAAGTCTCGTCATGACGGCGAAATTTTGAGGACAATCGCAAAGGATTTGGTGGGTCTAGCTAAGTGATGCCTTAGTCCTGTTTGCTTTATGATAATCTGTTATCTCATATCATTATATTTTCTTTAGATATCATTTACATGTTTTCGCGATGAAATTAGTACGAACAAAAAACGTGGCAAGTTGCAAAAATTGTTTTAGGATATATTCCTTGAAATTCGCAACACAGTGCCACCTCTTAACTATAGCTAATAGTGCTCTATTTTATATATGACGTCGGTTTAATAAACTTAAGTGACTATATCATATAGGCTTCAACAACTGTTAGAAGACTGAAAAGCAGTAAAAAGCAGTGATTCTATTTGCTTCGATCAACTTGTAAGGAAAAAAAAGTTTGGTTGCTGTGCTTTTCATTCCATAAGACTGCAAGCCAAACGCCGCTATTAAAGAAAGTAAAGAGAAACTTAACCAAACTTTGCCTGTTCTTGTACTAATGACGAATGTCAGGCTTAACATTTGAGAATCTTAACTTTGCGTTTTTAGATTTTGCTGGCTAGAATTGTGGATCATGCATGTACAGTCTTTTTTCATTGCAGTAACTTGTCTAACGCTTTCCTTGCTAGGCATTCTGGGAGCAAGCCTGTTGTATGCGTTAACGCCAGACAATACCCGTGGCTCTCTTGGTGTGACCGAGCCCGCAAACAACCTCAACTATGGTCAGGCTTTTGGGATTGAGTTCTTCATGACATTTTTGCTTGTGTTCGTGATCTTTGCCGCCACCGACTTTAAACGTGAATACAAAGGGTACGAGGTACCGCTGGCCATCGGTGTTTGCGTCTTCGTGTGCCACATGGTAGCAGTAAGTAATATAATACAAATCATATAATAATATACATAATATAAATGAATTATTCACCAATAAACTGATTCTTTTAGAACAGTTTATTGAATGGTTACTAGTTTGAAACGTTAGCCACTCTCTCCTTTCCAACTCTTCTCGCTCGGCCCCGATCGTGGGGGTTGGGAACAAGAAAGTCGCATATATGTAAACATGCAATAGAAACCAACCAGTACACTATTACGAATACTGCAATCTGATTGGCTAACCCGCTTACCGTCTATTGAGCAAAGGACAGCGAGTAGTAAAACTGCCGGCGTTTTAGACATATGGCGGATTCTTTAAAAAATCGAAGATTGTATACTAGTTGGTTTTTGCTAAAACAATTGGACTACCCGTATTCGTGTTCTATGAATCTAAAAGTCAATTTGTCGTCTCGCGCCTCGCTGACTATTAATTCACGGAAAACTTCACCTCACAGTCTAATTGTTTGGTTTGTTAATTAGGGACTTTAAGATCAAAGGATGTGGACACGAGGGTCTTAACCAGAAGTGGTAAACTCAACTGCGCACGTCCAATGGAGCATATATGACCGGCGTTTTGCTTATGGCGGACGTGTTCGAACGAAGTGTAACGGCTCCGCGCGTTGAATGTCGAGCCATATGGTTTGATTTTGCGTTTTAACAGCAACAAACTGAAAACTTTTCACTTTCTTTGTTAAGAGTATTTATGTTGGTTCGTTTCGAGTTTTTACGAGATAATCTTTTTTTCCAATTTGAAGCACGGCAGAGTTCTCAGCGGTAAATAACAGCGAACAATCTAAAGACATGCACAAAAAACTTCGGCTTCTTAGTCACGCTTTCGTTTCTTCTACACATCACTTACTAAAGCATATCGTGTCGTTTGCCGTCCAGACGCTTGCATCTTAACCTACTTTTCCCGCCATAAATACGGCGTACTCGTCCCAGTCCTTAAGCTGTCACTGCGCTTTATAACTACAAGACGTTCTTTTTTTCGATCTTTTAGTCGGTACGGCTGCACGACGCAACATTACATGCAACGTTGGGCGCAATGGAAGAATTGCACCGTGTAGCCACCTGTGAAATTGTTGCACGCAACGTTGCACGAAGTAGAAACCGATCCTACTTCTGCAACACCGCATGCAACGATTTTAAAGGTGGCTACAAGAAGGGTTTCAGTTGTGCGTAACATTGCATGCAATTTTGTTGGGATACTTTTTGGTTCCTTAGATATCTTGAACGCAAGCACCAACATCTGCTATACCTCTGGTTTCTGTAATGCAGCAGGTATCAACGTTTTACAGTTCGTACACCAGTATTTGCAATAAAACACCATCATCTTGCAACACATGTTTTTTTTTACACTTTGCATTTGTGGAAAGCCTTGCAACGCACTCATTACGTTACTGTAGAAACAGATCGCAGGCTCGTGAATTGTACTTACGCTGTTCGTCGTTGCTTTTTTTAGGTTCCCTCAACTGGATGCAGTTTAAATCCAGCGCGCTCATTTGGGCCAGCGGTCATAATGAATAAATGGAAGGGCCACTGGGTAAGAGAAAGCAATACAAAAAAACGAACACATACTATGAATACTACACATCCGAATGGAAACAAACTGCTGTTGGTTCTGACTTGGTATTTTTGATCCACAGATATACTGGAGTGCTCCTCTTACTGGATCAGTTCTGGGGGCGTTCCTATATCATTATGTGTTCTCCGCTGTAGCTGCACAGCCCAGACCTACAACTACCGAACCAATTGAAATGGCCGCCGTACCGTGATGACACAAGAAGTTTAGAATGTCGCGAGATGTCCAATGTACATTAACATTGCCTCTACAAACTTGACATAGAGACATCCCCTCCATTCCTAAGTTACATAGACATCCCCTCCACTCCTAGCTTACAGAAACATCCCCTCCATTCCTAGCTTACATAGAGACACCCCCTCCATTCCTAGTTTAAATAGAGACACCCCTTCCATTCCTTGCCCACATAGAGACACCCCCTCCATTCCTAGTTTACATAGACATCAATCTCTTCCATTCCTAGCTTATAGAGACATCCCCTCCATTCCTAGCTTACAGAGACATACCCTCTATTCCTAGCTTACAGACATCTCCTTTATTCCTAGCTTCCATAGATTAGACATTCCCTCCATTCCTAGTTTACATACAGACATCCCTTTCCTTCTTAGTTTACAGAGACATCCCCTCTATCCCTAGCTTACAGACATCCCCTCTATTTCTGGCTTCCATAGACATCCCCTCCATTCCTAGCTTACAGAGACATACCCTCTATTCCTAGCTTACAGACATCTCCTTTATTCCTAGCTTCCATAGACTAGACATTCCCTTCATTCCTAGCTTCCATAGACATCCCCTCCATTCCTAGCTTCCATAAACATCCCCTCCATTCCTAGTTTACAGAGACATCTTCTCTATCCCTAGCTTACAGGCATCCCCTCTATTTCTGGCTTCCATAGACATCCCCTCCATTCCTAGCTTACAGACATACCCTCTATTCCTAGCTTACAGACATCTCCTTTATTCCTAGCTTCCATAGACATCCCCTCCATTCCTAGCTTCCATAAACATCCCCTCCATTCCTAGCTTCCAGACATCCCCTTTATTTCTAGCTTAGACATCCCCTCCATTCAGGACTAGCTTTTAATGACATTACCTCCAATCCTAGCTTCCATAGACGTTCCCTTCACTCCTAGCTTCCAGACATCTCCTCCATTCCTAGCTTACTGACACCCCCTCTCTAGCTTCCAGTGACATGCTCTGTATTCGTAGCTTCCACAGACATCCCCTCCGCTCCCAGACCTTATTTCCTTGCTTACATAGAGACACCCTACCCATTCCTAGCTTACCACCGAAAAGCATACGCGGTGATGAATCAATTTTTTACAAAACACATAAACAAGTAAATCCATACTCAATCTCTTTTGTGCATCGTTTAATATCCTTTTTGTTTACTATCTATCTGCTCGTTAACACTTTTTTAAAAACCCAAAAACCAATTTTTGCTTAAATACAATGTTTCTGTTTTTGACCCTTTCAGTTCCAGTCATCCTGGTACCTTTTTTCGTTGAACAAGTTTAGAAAAATTTTACTTATCTTCAGAGGTTCCTTTATTTAGGTTTCATTTTCTTATTACCAAATGCCTTATTTTGTATGTGTTAAGTAAGGAGAAGTTAGATGATGATAACTGATTGGTAACTGAAAGGGCTGACGTTAGCTTAAAAGTCAACCAGTTTTTTACAAGGACGCTGTAGCGCAGTCACGACTCTGTTGATCTCCTAACCTGAAAAATTAACTTGAAAATGAATAGTATTGTCCAGTTAATTGGATTTTTTCAGGCCAAATTTATAATATAAATTATTTTCGAAGTAAAGTTCCTTCTCCCTTCCTGGGTTCAGAAGTTTATAATTTAAAGTTTCTCATTTGTTTCAAAGTTAAATAAACACATTGTCTTCAAGGAAGTTGAAGCAGCACAGTATAGACGTCTTTGCTCGAAGTATTTGTGCTTGTCTCCACGATCAGAGAAATTACCAAAGTGGTATGCGCTCCGTGTATTCTGCCGGCACACCAAGAAAGCATAGTCTGTGGGGCGGTGCCCCAGGGAAATGGGGAAAGGGAGCAAACTGGAGGGAAGCAGAGTCCATTGATTATCCCTTTCCTCTTTTTCCACGGTGCAGCAAAGCGAGTTACGGACAACGTTCTTGACGTCTTAGTAGCGATTCCTCAAGAACTGTCACACAGTCCTGAAGGCTTTTAATGGCGTTGTGGCTCATTGGTCCTGTCACAAGAAAAAGCAAAAAAAGTTATCTCTAGTTTGGCAGAACATTTTCATTATAATAATAAATCTAATATTTTTAAGTAACACGATAGTGAGCTTTGTTTCAGACTCATCTAAATATATCTATATGAACTACTCATAAAACCTAAAACTAATAATGATAAAAATATGGTAATACAGACCCACACTTACGATAAAGCCCGAGTAACCATAGGGATTTTTAAGTTTAAATTTTACGAATGAAATGGCTTGAAAACAGGGCACTTTTAGGACGAAATTACAGAGGCATATACACATGCAGATTGTAGGTCAAATCATGATCAAAATAGCCCCTTTTGGATGACACCATGAGAATAACAATTAAAGATAACTTCTTGTAGATATACCCAAGTAAAATGAATTAGCCCAAATCAAACGGTGATGCACAGCAACGCAACACCTGAAGCTGGATCCATTCATATCATCCCTTCCTCGTCACTGGAATCATTCACAGGCATATGAGGCAGTGAAGACTGATGGAATCTGGTGTCTTCAGATGCAGTCTATGCAAAATAATGCCATGCACCTTGAGGTCATCGAACGACCGTGGACGGATATAAGAAGACCAAAATTAGAGAAGTTAAAAAAAATAGGCCCAAATGAGTGGAAAATTGGAGGTTTTAAGGAGAATGAAAAAAAAGGGAATGCTAGGGCAATAAGATTACCTGGATGATATAACGTTCCACAAATAATTCTATTCTTCAAAATTAATAAGCAAATGGTTCGACAACTGGTTCCAAAGAAGAACAAGACAAGCAAAATGAATAGTCATAGAGTTTTGCTTGCTTGTTCAAAAGATTGAATGGAAAGCACAAATCATATTATTCTTTACAAGCCCCCACCATTAAATTAGACTCAATTTCCTATGGAATGCCACTGTTCAATAAAACTAGATTAAATCTCCTGAGGAATGCCACTGCTTCATTACACTAGATTCAATCTCCCGAGGAATGCCATTGCCCCATTAAAACTAGGTTCAATCTCCTAAGAAGTGCTACTGTCCCATTAAACAAGATTTAATCTCCTGAAGAATGCCACTGCCCCATTAAAATAAATTCAATTTCCTAAGGATTGTCACTGCTCCGTTAAACACTGAGAAATATAAACTTATACGTAACACTAACCAAGATCTGTGGAGTTCAAAGTTTTCTGGTCCTGATTCAACGTGGTACTACACAGTTGCTTGTACGACGACTTTAATAAACTTAAGCCATCTAGTAACTGTTAACAAAAAATCATTGATTATACTGTTATAGTCTTTTCTGTAATATATATTGTTACCAATACAAGAACGTTTCTTTTCAAAAAAGGATGAAGCTACTTCAAACACGACTGACGTCTACAAAGCACCAAATGCTCCCAAAATAAAATTTGTGTTTACAGAATATTGCCTTTTCCAAAATGGCTTTCCCTCATGCAGTAGGGCTCACTACCCTTCCAAAGGTTTGACAATATTATCTAAGAAAGCTGAAGTAATTGTTTAATAAGGGGCATGTGCATTGTTCCTTTCAATACTTTTTTTTCATTATTTATACTTCTAAACTTGAATTTATTACAGACAAATTAAAGAAATTATTTTTCATAAACATCACTGACTATAATATTGATAATACTGCACATAACACAAAGCAAGTTTGCCGCTAATTTCATTTTGCAGAAAGTTCTCACTAAAAATTAATGTTTTTTTTCATTGGTACAACTGTAAGTTTCAACATCACCAAGTTTTTGTTTATTTAGTTGAAGTTCTTTCACAAACAGAATTTATTTTGTAACAATTTTCAGCTCAGACTTCTTCAATCATTATAACCATGCTCAAAAATGGCTGAAATACCTGATTAACTGAACCAACCTGAAATGATTCTACAAATAAACACAAAACATCATTAAAGTCCCTGTTAAGCTTTAGATAAAAACTTTTTTTTATCTACGAACTCAGAATTTGAATAGCCGAAGAAAATTCCCGCATCTAAGTACACTTATCAATCAAAAGAACATTAAAGTATAAACTTTGACCATGCAGGCTGGAGACTGGTAACTTGTGGCATAGCAGCTGTGGGTTTTGTAGATTTTGTTTAAAAATTTTCAATTCTATTAAAAAGGATGGGAGCATCTTTGTTATAAACAATTTTAAGGGAATAATTCATTGATTAAAGTTACAATGATATGACTATTGTAGATAAAATTTATATTTTTTTGAGATAATAAAATTATCTCTGCCTTATGCCTCATGCTACATCAGCATTAACTGCACATTTCAAGCCTAAAAATGTAACAGGAACAGAGATAAACTGTCTTATTGTTGAAAATTATCATCACTAAAGGGTTCATCTAAAAGTTAAAAACTTTTCATCTAAAAGTTAAAAAAGTAAGCTTTATTGGGACTTTAAACAAACCCACCATTGATTAAAAAATGATTGATCCTAAATAATCATCAAAGTTCTTACACTGCCTTACCTCCGTCAAATGTTCCAGCAGCACATACACACGCTGAAACTGTGGCCCAATTCCTTCAAAGGAAAACAAAACTTTCAGAACAGACCATTTGAAGTTAGTTTTTCGTAAGCACTCACAATCCACTGCATCAAAAAGATGAATACTGAAAATGTTATGGGTCGGAACTAATTTACATGATGACTTTAGAGTACAATAGATTTGTATTTAAAAATATAAAATATTTTAAAAAACGTTCTCTGATAAAAAATTTAAAAACACGAGCTTTCAGCAACCGATCCTGTTGCTTTCTTCAGGTGAATGAATAAAATACCGAATGCAAATAATTAA
>JAOBRD020868338.1:0-12921 GCA_027575215.2 Hydrozoanthus sils | reverse complement strand
AACAAAATACAAGAGAAAAGCTATAGCATTGGACACAACAAGCAACTAATAAATTTCAACCATAATAGAAAGTTCCACTATTTAAAGTGATGTCAGCGTATAATATTCGGTTAAACACCGATAAAAAAAACGATAAAAAAGCCGATAAAAAATGATTATTTCCAATATAAATTCACATAACTAAAAATATGGTTTTGTTAAAATAAACTCAGATAACAATCTAAAAACAAAATTAGCTTGTTACACAGAATACTTTAAGGAAAACGAGACTCCCAAAATTGTTCATTTGCAAAAATTGTATGGCTGCGTGACAAGAGTTACCTCAACTCCATACAATTATTGTTTAATTTGAGTTTTAAAAGGCTCATTTCTCTAAAAGCATCCAATGTATCAAGTTAAAACAAACATTGAATGATTACTAACTGTGCTACATCCACTCTATCGAGTTTTTGACTTATTTTGTTTTAATGTGGTAGTTGGATTTATGCTTTTATTAGGTAAACAATGAAATCCGTCTATAGTTGTTATAAAATGAAGCTAGAAAAACTAGTAACGTTGTAGTCGTGATATAAAGTTTCAAGGCAGACAATTAAAATAAATAGACAGGTCTTCGGTTGGATCTGGGCGAATGAAAACGCTTTGGTTACTAAAGATAGAAGAAATAGGCTTCGGTAAAAAAACAACAACAAATTGAAATCAGAAACTTAGGGTGCTACTCTGTGTTGTATGCTAACGTCCTTTTCAAGTTTAAGCTACGTACATCACCATCTAGGGCACGTTTCTTTTGTAAAATACGAATCTGGATTACTAATTAAAAAAACTGGATTTAGCGTTCCTTTATTCAAGAAATTCATGAATCCGATTTTGGATTACAATCCAAACAATCTACTCTCGAGAGTGGATTCTTAGGATTCAATCTGAAACCGGTTCCAGATTTCGTAAGGTCTGCGTTCCATTTGACAAATCAGCGAATTAAGATGTTGTTTTATACCTACCGCGTGTGTTTTATTAAGCGCACATGCGCAATAAACGACCAAAAATTTTCTTTCAGATTTTCCGTTCCATTATCACAGGAAATCCAAACAATCCAGATCTTAGGATTGTACAAAAGGAACATGCCCCTAGGTTACATAGCACTGTAAGGTAAGTAGGTCACCAATACACAAGTCACCATTATGTTTCTTACGAAACTAGAAATTCTCATAAACTGCTAAATTGTGTTGAAATGTTTTGATTTATACACTATGATAAAGCAAGTACAATCGTTTCTTACATGAACTCGCTTACGTGGTCCGGTTTAGGCATGCGGTAGTTGTTCTGCTGCAGCTCATAAAGAACTTGGTAGACTGGCCACCTTGGGTACGGTGCCTCACCTTTTTAAATTTTATTTAAGATTTGGAAGTAATGTAAGTGTTAGAAAGATTTTTTTTATTTAACTAATTAACCTGAAAGTTTTCAGAGCGATGAAGAAAAATAACAGTAAAAATTACAGATAAGTTTAATTAAAAATTAGCTAGTATTGTACTTTTAAAGAAGAAAACATCCAAAACACTTTTAGGCAAAACAAAAAATACGATACATTACACCATCTACACTCTCTAAAACTTCGTTTGACTTGTAATTTCTGCATTGACAGCTGATTTTGCTATCTATTGGTCTAAATGAAAAGAAGAGACCGAAAGTAGGTCCACGAAAATATTATGAACAGTTTCAAAACGTTTGATTTCAAATAATAGTTACCTATAGTGAAAACCTCAAACATCAAGATTCCGTAGGACCACCTAAAAGCAAGCAACATGTTTTCTTGTAAGTAGAATTTATGTGGACAAAACAATTTTGTTGCCCAACAATATTTGCCCCTAAATTATCACCTTAATCAAGTTCCTTATGGAAACATATTTGCTACTTACACGTCAATTTTAGCGGATATCTGAAACTCAGTTTCAAAGAGAAGTTCTGGAGCGGACCACTTGATGGGAAGTTGTCCCTGGTATGGAAAGAAACAGGAGGACGTCTTTTCAGCTCTCAAAACTCCATTAATTACGATTAGCTACGTAACTCATAAGATGCCTACAGACCTCTAAAATGAAACTGTCCTTAATTTATCAATAGAACAGACTAAACCTTCTTTGCCTCCGCAGCATAGCCATAGTGTCCTCTCTCAACCGCCAGGCCGAAATCAGTTATTTTGCACGTGAATCCTTCATCAACTAAAATATTACGAGCAGCTAGATCGCGATGGATGACCTGCGGATTTGAAAGTATTAAAAGAATCATAAACGCCATAAAAATCAATGGGTTGTTGTTCGTTCAAACTAGTAACCAGCACACTTTAAACTATATACAGTGTAAATAGATCAGATTTTAAATCAGCACCGACAACAAAAACTTGCCCAAGTTACTTGCATGTTACATTAAATGGTATTCACAGATAACTATTGGAATTTAGAGCCAATATAATGACTTTAAAAGCTGATCTAGTCGGACGACCGAATATATATCGAGACGAAAGTATTTCCATTTATCTATATATCGAAATTATTATATCTCCACTGATAATTTTGTGTCACTTTAATACCTACCCCCTTTGAATGTAGGAAATTCATCCCTGAAGCTATCTGGACACAAATATTTGTTAGATCATAGTCTGCCAGCACTTTTAGTGGTTCTTCAGGTTTTTCACATTTATCTTCTTCTTCAGGATTTCCTTTTCCCGGCTTGTTCTGTTTGACTTCTTTTTCATGTTCCCCTATGCATTTATGAAGGAAGTCCAAGAGATCTCCATTCTCCGCGAACTCACAAATGACTGCAATTGGTTCTGTAATAATTGGAAAAATACACAAATTGAAGATCACTACTTTCGAACTCTTGTCATTTTCATATCGGCTAAACTGCAACAGATAGTTTTCACTTTCACTTACTCCTTATACTTCGAAACAACTCTCGATGAACATCAGAATTCATAAAAGAACCAAACCTCGTCTTTCAAGTTTTAACTTGGATATTCTTATTGTTGCTGCTCACCTGAAACAGTAATGCAACCAAGAAAGTTGCAGATGTTTGGGTGTTTCTCAGAACCCAGAGCTTTCCCTTGCTTGATTTCTTGTTCCAGCATCTCACGGGCAATGAAATCTGTTAATTTGATAAGTCGCGCGTGGAATTAAGGAAGATCCTAAATAAAATAAAACTATTACTGGACGTTAATCCTGAAACTTGGCGACCTTTCGCCTAGAACCACTAGACTTATTCATGTACAATCGTTGGTGCAGGCCGAGATGCATAATGAGACACCACGCAAAGCAGTGTCCCAAGAATCAGACAAACGAAACCCCAGTCCACCCCTCCTATATAAGGAGGGGGCCTCAACCCTCTCCCAGATCGCCTCCTTCACTCCCTGCTCGAACCATCGCGCCTCCTTGTCTAGAATCTTAACATCAGGGGGGAGTGTGTTGTGTCCACTGGCCTTTCTATGGGTTTATACCGGGGAGTCGTTTCTAGATATCCCGCTGGAGCTCGGCTTAATTGGTTGGTTCAGTCGTTGTTTTAGGGTTTGTTTAGCTTCCCCGATGTAAGATGCATCACAGCCCGGGTGGGCACATTTAATTTGATGAGATAAACCAGGTTATACTTCTTTTCTTGGGGGTTCTGTCCTTTACATTCACAAGCTCTTCTCTTAGGGTGTTGACAGTTTTGAAGACTGTTGACACACCAAAGGCTCGGAAAGTGTTCTTTATTCTTTCAGAGAACCCCTCAAAATAGGGGATGGTGACCCAGTTGTTTCATCTGCGCGGGGCCGCTACGGTGTTATCTGGGGACTTTGTGGCTTTGTGGAAGGACTATTCTGGATAACCGCATGCTCGCAGAGCTTCATGGATATGAGATTTTTCAGCCTCAGTATCTTCAAGACTAGAACTGATTGTTTCAGCTCGATAGTCTGATGTTCTTATTACTACTAATTTATGTATAAGTGGGTGGTTGGATTCAAAGCGAAGGTACTGGTCCGTATTGGTGGGCTTGCGATACACCTTGGTCGTTAGCGTGCCGTCCTGATGTCGGTGAACAGCTGTGTCCAGGAATGCTAGAGTGTTGTCCTTTGGATTCTCCTGTGTGAACTTGATGTTAGTGTCCAACAGTTGGTGAAGTTAAAAAAGGAGTCCTGCTGGTCTGCGTTTAGTATGACAAAAGTGTCATCTACATATCTGAGCTACAGTCTCGGTTTAAGACCAGGAAAATTTGACAAAGCGTATTGTTCGAAGAGAGAGATCCATATATAAGTTGGAAAAATAAGAGGTGTCTAGGCATAATGCTAACAAGGTCGACAACTGCTCGGCTGTGAGGGCTGTCCGTTCGTCAAGTGTAGGATCGGTTACAGACATTTTCGAACAACAGACAGAGCTTCATCCGTAGGAATACTTGTAAACAACGCCGTTACGTCATAAGAGACCATGATTTTTTTCTCGTTAAGTTTTATCTCCTATATTTTTGACACAAAGTCCTGAGAGTTGACTAGATGATGAGATGACTTACCAACAAGGGGGTTTAATATCTTGGCTACATACTTCGCTATCGGTTTTGAATTGATCAAGATAGAATAGACTTTGTGTCTCAGCTCTTCGGCTTTCGATTCGTCCAGGTTGGCGTGTACGATTGCTGATTCCGTGGATGTAATTAGTTCAACGATCGGAGGTCTTTCTTGTGTTACAGCAAAGATGAGACCCTTTGAGAGCACCGATATCTCATCAAATGTTAAATCCTGGTCAGACATATTCTTCACCCATTTGCTATTATTCATGTTGTTAGCGGTTGTATTTCTGCGCCAATCATTGTCAAGATCTGCATGCGATGCACGATTTCTAAGGCGATTAAACTTTATAATTTGTCGGTATTTGGTTTTGGAATGTTGGGTCAATTGTGCTACATTTGTATATAGACTGAGGTTTCGTTTGTCTCACTCTTGGGACACTGCTTTGCGTGGTGTCCCATCATGCATCTCGGCCTGCACCAACGATCGTGCATGAAGAAGCCTAGTGGTTCTAGGCGAAACGTCGCTAAGTTTCAGGATTCATGTCCAGTAATAGTTTTGTTTTATTTAGTTATCTATTTATTCAACTGCAGGATGTCTAACATTCATCGTTTTCTAAGGAAGATTCTAACAAAATACTTCTGTTACCTTATGAGATAGCGTCATTTAAGGAGAACTTATCAGTATGGGATTCTAAATCAGAACCAGAACTTTCCGTAGTAACGTCGCTACTTACATCTTGCCCGACCTGATAACGTAATCATACTTCTACCCACCTCCTTTTTTTGCTTGCTTCACAGCAACAATCATTTCTTCATCTTCCTTGGCAAGGCCTTTTGCGATGGCTTTGCATACTTCTCCGAAAGCTCCTTTGCCAACAGCCTCGCGAACTTCTAACTTTTTTCGAGGGAATTCCCATGGATCAGACAACCTGAGAGGGTTTTAAAGCGACATTGTTAAGTTTTTAAAACTGCAAGGCTTTTTTTGAGCTCCAAATAAGTTAAGTTTGGAAATTGTAGATACTCAAAACACTGAACAATAAGTGTTTTTAAGCAACATTAGATCCGTCAGCAGAAACTTTAAAAAGCTATAGCAGATTTCAAGAAAAGTGTAGGAACATCCTAACTCATTAATCACACTTTCATCTGAGAGCAAACGTTCTGTTGATATTGTCTTGCTTGTACCTTGCAAAGATATGTCGACTCGCTTGACACACTCCTTAAAAATCTTCCAATTAAACTTGATATTAACAGTAACATTTCTCCAAATTCGTTATTAATGGTGTTTCTGTGCGGGCGTTATTTGATAGAATCATCAAATGTTTGGTCCTTTATGAGGGACATAATTGTTGTTATCAGGAATCCTCCACCTTATAACATTAATGGTCTCAAATAAAACTTTTGTAAAGTCTGTGTCCATATCAGCAGCTCAAATGTGATAACTCTGTGCGTACAACTAGTTCCAAGCAATTTAGTTTGATCAGTTTTACGGTTAGAATTTCACGGGCGCCGCCGTTTTGATATGTGACGTAGCTTGGTTGTAGTGCCAGTCTCCACTCTTGATGAATACAATAACAATGAACGAGAGGAGGTCTGGCACTGCAACCACGTTACGTCACAATTCAAAACAGCAGCGTGCGGGAAATACAAACTGTAAAATTGATGAGAACAAATTGCTTGGCAATAGTTTCATGCACATGCAAAACTATCAAACTTGTGCTGCTGAAATGGACACAGACTCAATAAAGGTTTAATTTGAGACCAATAATATTATACAGTGCAGGATTCCTTTAACAGTAAGCAAAACCGCAGATGTAATCTCATACATGGCTGTCCAAACAGAGGAATTCTACAACTCACCCTTCAAGCTCTTCTGATTGCTGTTCTTCTCCTGAAAGAATTGGAATAACTTTAAACTCCTCTAATACCCCTAAGAATTTTATTTGTCCAAATTTAATCAAAAATCTAAGATTTATGGGTTTCTTGTTCTCCAATTTGTCAAACAATTCTTTAAATTGCAAAATCTTTGACTCGTTTTGAATTGATTCAGCTCCTTAGAACCGATAATATTGCCCTCTATTTAAAACAAGATGAGGTTGGCAGTATCGTTATTAGTTCTCTTTTTGAGCCAGAAGAAGGGACTGTTCACTCCATTTATCAGAAGGACATTGAAAAAAAAATCACAAAGAAACGCTCATGCGCTTACTTATCGCCAAACAGGTCACGCTGTACGTTTAGCGGGAGATATTTCCTAATGTACAGTTTGCTTTGGAGATCCTGGTTTGTACAAAATTAAAACAATTATTTTAATTTGAATTATTGAAGACAATACTACCAATTGTCTAAATTTATATTAAAGTATTAACAATAACCAAAATATCATTTTAATGAAAATTGACAGTGTTGTTCAAAGCGTTATGTTACAAAACCAACTGCTTATAATTAAATAGCACGCATTATGAAAACTTTATCAGTGATGAATGGCGATGCTTAAAACATGGATTATACCTTGATGATTCCGCTTCTTTAATAAATAAATACCAAATACCAAGAGGAAAATCAACACCATGCCGCCAGTGAAACCCCCGATGACGTAGTACATGTTATCTGCAGAGACGTATTGTGATAAAACAACGTTAGCTAGCATTTTCTATAAAACGTCATTTTGATATTGGCTACAAGGGACTTCATGTAGCCCATAGCTCGCTTGCAGCAAAGAAACTGATTCACTGAAATAAATTTTTGATATAAAAATACGGAAATATTTATTTTTAGGAGTATGAATATTCAAATGTTAGGAAATTTACGCAAAATGACAACCAGATCACAATTAAGGGAAAAACTCGGATGAGCAGATAATGAGCAAAATGTGAGGAAAATTTATGCAAATTTGTCTGCTGGAGGTAGCTATGACTTTATTCATACAAAATAAAATGTTTTTATTGTCTGGTTGATTTGAAAAATCATGATGGTGTGCTTAAGAATTAGATAGAACATTGATCTCAATTACACGTCTGTTTATTTAGTTTTTTTTACAAAATGTCGAATATTAAAAAGTGTTATCATGACGCAGTTTCGCGACGTGCAAACGTTCATCCTCATTTGTTAGAATATAGTCTCAATCGTGGCACGAAAATTAAGAATCTCCGTCGAATTATCAAGCAACATTAGCTATGCTTCCGAGCTAGTAAAGTTAAACCGTTGGCTATTGCCTATTTTGTGTAACATAGAGTTCATCCCTGCAAATTTTAAAAATTCATTTAGTTATTCTGAGTTATAGCCTTTAAGTCCTAGGGTTCTAATGATTTAACCAGACAGCTTCAATACCATTTTTGCAATCGGTGTTGGTTCCTGCTCCGCCACAACCAGTTTCAAGGTTTGATTCGTTTTTCCAACTGAATTTTTTGCAGTACACCTGTAAGTTCCCGAGTCTTGTCTTTTTATCTCACCAATGAATAATGTCCTTCCATTGTTTCTCAGGTGGATAGACGACACATTAATGGTGGCATCTTCTGTCTCTTTTGTCCATAAAACAAACGGAACGGGGTTCCCTATGGCATTACAGCTTTTCTGGAACAGTCCACCCACGAGTTTACTTTGAATAATGGGAAAGCTGTTTTCTATCACTGAAAAGTATAAGATTAATTATTTGTAGATAGTTGAAAGGGCCATTTATGTGATTGATATTGAAATTGCTACCGGCCAAATTGAGAAAAATAATACTAAGCGTCTTACTTGAAACCCTTCTAGGTTTATTGAGTAAGCTTCGGGTCAAGAAATCATGGTTTATTCGTTGTCAGAGAGAAAAAAGTGTTCGACTACTTACTGATTTATGGCAGTCATTGTTATTTCGTTCTCAACGAAAAATGAATTGTACTTCATTGAAAAACTTAATAACCTAAAAAAATTAATAACCTAAAAATATTATTTCTTACAAGGGTTGTTGCTCTTAGGTAAGTACTGTAGAAACAACTAGTCTACCAGCGTCTACCTGGGTATACAAACAATGTTGTTGTTGTGCGTATTTTCTTTTTCCCATTTGTAGCAACACACGTGTGCTTGACTCCCTCCTTAACGTTCACGACGGTACAGAAGGTCGCTTTCGTGTTTCCTGTCTCCTGTTTCTTCCCGTTAAACCACCATGTGACTGTAGGCGTGGGTACACCAGATGCACTACAGTTTAGAACTACTGCTTGAGATTGATAGACACGCAGTGACTTTGGTGGTGTATGAACGAAATTGAGAGGACCTGTAAGCGCAAGTTTCGTACAAATAATATAATTTTTTTCTTTCTTTTTTTACTTGATTCGAATCTGAAATTTGTTGTTTGCTGCATGTTTAGATTCATTATGCGAATAAAATTATTTCTAAATAAAAAAAAAATTTGGATAAATACTTATGCTTGTATTTTCAAGAGTTCAACTTATCACTGAGTAAGGGAAGAAGTCAAAACATGGTATTTTTAAGGAACCCAATTTTGTCAGTGGAGGCACAGGCCCCCCTACCCCACCCCACCCCACTTTTTTAGAGCTCAATTTCTCAAAACGTGATTTAGGGGTATTGGTTTTTATCGTATTATGGACTCCTCTCTATTTTATCGAAAGTGATATTTGCCCCTGAAATTCAGCCTCTTTGACCAAAAGATGGTGGGTGGCGGCACATAATATCCCACCCCCCTTAATTGGGTTCCTAGGAAGTACCATTGTTTTGACCTTTTCCCTATAAAGCGTATTTTATCACGGGATTGTCTTGTAACCCCGGGGATTCGCCCCGGCTTCGAATCAAATATCATTTTCAGAATGGGGAGTTTACGCAACGAGGTGCGAGGTGACCTGCATGGTGCATTCCAACGTGCAGCTTTTGTATTTACTATTGATTTTGGCCGCCGATGTCGTCGTTCGCCTTCCTCGTTTCGTAAACTCTCTAATAAGGTTTGCAACGAGAAGTAAAAGAAATTAAACTCAGAACTTAATTCCAAGAAAGATTTTTTCATTCGGAGTGGGGCTCAAATGATTTGGAATAAACTTTTTAAATTTTGAATAAAGTTTAGAATTTGAAATGAATTTTAAGGTTTGGAATGCTATTCGAAGCCACCAATACAGACTTTTAATGCAATTCCTCTGACTTAAAATACCGGTCACGTACCCTATTTCACTAACCAAAAGAAAATTAAGGACCTTCATCCAGCGTAATGTCTTTTTCTGTTTTTTTATTTCTTCTTTATTTATGTATATATTTTTTGATAGTATAAATTATGGTAAGCAAACTTACTCAATAAGGTGCAGCCTAAAGAGATGTTCTGTATAAGAACTAAGTTGATCGACCAAGCTCCCTAATAATTCCTGTGTCAGCCAGTGGAACAGGGCACCTGTTTATATTTCGACATTTTTTTTAATGCAAGCTACATAAAATGTAATTTTTCTTTGTCCATCATCTTTAGGACATTTTCTACGAAATGCTTAGAGAGTAAGAAAAGATTGTATACTTTAACTTACCAGAAACGGAAACGTGAATAGTTGTATTTCTTGAATATGTCAGAGGTCCATCCATTTGACTTAACATGCAAGTATACATCCCAGCGTGTTCTGGAGTAACATTGCGAAAAGTAAGAACTCCGTTGCCATATATATCACGAGGTTCGGTCTCAGGAAGAAAACCACTTGAGTTGTAAGCCCATCCAAAAATTGGCTTAGGATCCCCAACCGCTTTGCAAATGATTTTCCCACGTTTCCACACAGACAATTCTTGTTCTGTTTTTGTAGTGTCCGTATTAACTGAAAGAACACACGTTGTTTAAATAATGAGAACGAGAAAAAAAAACTTGGTTTTTATCACCTGATTTTCGATTAAAAAAACAATCACTTAAAGAACTTTAAAACTAGGTCTGCAATGCGTACACGTGTTTAATGGAACTTAGTGAATAGAATGACTGATCTTGTATACTACGAGTTACTTGTAGTCTGTAGTAACTTTCTTCAACAATTTGCAATTGAATGAAAGGGAACTAGAAGGGAAAAAAGGAAACAGATCCGCTGGGTGTAATTTGTGACTTCTAATTTCCGCTGTTTTCAGCTCGCGAAATATAGCACAGAGAGAAATCCTTGCAATATTTTTAATTCTTCGTTTTACACGGTACATCAGTGTAACACAACTCTCCCACTCACCACGAACACCCAACTGTTTCTTCTGAAAACATCGAGATATCAAAGAATTATGTTCTTTTGAGGCAACACTTACAATATACATACAAGGAAAATTAGTTATGCCCAAAAGAAAGACCAGGCTTAAGTGTATAAATTGATTTGAAAGTCAAGAAGGTTTAAGCTCAAAAACAAATGCTTCATAATGGACGTGTAAACACAAATGTAAAACTTGTAAACAGCTGCACTGATTATCGAAGCAAATTCTGCTCAGTGCTAAATATGAGAGCTATATCGACCCATAGATTATCCTATTCTTATAGTGCTTATCTAAAAGAGGCTCAAATAACGACAAATGATAAGATACCCGTGCAAATATATACGTTTAAAAGAATGTGCTTTGAAACTTAGACATTTTATGGGATTCTTTGCAGTCGTTACACTAGGACGATACTAGAGCATTGCACGTCAAAAAGACGCAACTGATTTTACTGGCTTTACCAGATTTCTATTACTTTAGCTCTTGGTTTCGAAATTTCAAAACAATAAGCCCTTAAAACGCTTTAACTGATCAACAATTTTACGGGTTTGGTTGTTTGACGTCTCATTCGCCGTCATGGAATTATTTAGAGTCGACAACGGCACGTAATAATATTCCAGAAAAGTAGCACAATGTTTTATGCGCAAGCGCATCAAACACAAAAAGTAGGACCAGAGCTCGAGGTATCATGTTTATTCAACTGGCTTTCGCTGCATTCCCGTCGGGACTATCTAAAATACATTATAGTTTTGAAGTGTCCACATGATATAACCTAGCTCAAACCTTATCTACTGAGTTGGGTTTTCACTCATAAACTGCGCGCTGTAGAGATTTGCTCCGTCCGCCTTTTCCCAAAACAACTTCGTATCAGGGCTCCTTCAAATTCAGTGTGGTACTAAAACATGAAACACCCTTCCGCTGGACTTAAGGGGGACTCGTAATTTAACCAAATTTAAGACTGGCTTAAGGAAATATCTAAGATCTCACTAACTTAAATTTATATCAATACTGTATATCATGCATGTATGTATGTTTTTTTTCTTTATCTATTCTATATTATTCTAACTTTGTTAAGAGCGAAGAGCAGTTTGGCCTCAAAACATTCCCTGAAAATGGCTCAGAAGATGAGCCGAAAAATTTTGGAATAGAGGTGTGGTATGTAGGTACTCACGGAAATCTCTTCTTTAACTTGATTGTTTTAAAACATTTATTTTGTCTGTAACTGTAAATTTATTTTAAACAGAGCTTCATTCAAACCAGCTCTGATAAACTGGGCACACCCGTATATGCACCTCTCTTCTTTCAGTGTTTAAAGTGCATATGAAGTGAAAATAATTATTACTTCAGTGGATAGATCTTGCTAAACGAGGCTGGTTCTTGATATATTAACACTTAAAGTCTTCAACTCATGACGTCAAGAGTGGTTCCAAAAAATTTGCCTTAGTTTCAAACTTTTTTATTACTTTTTTGCTTCTGTTAACTACGTTGCGTGATTTACATTCATGATTGTTTTGAGATATAAGAGAGTTGATTGTTTACAGTTATTTATCGAAGGGAATCAAGAAGATCAATAACTTACAAACAAACATTTGATTGCTAACAACTGATTTTTTCTTGAATGGAAAGATTCCCTACAATTAATGCGTAAGCAGCTGTGCTTGATTGTTGAATCAATTTGAGCGTTACCCGATACCTGTTACCCGTTACCCGTTACCTGTTACCTGTTACCTGTTACCCGTTACCTGTTACCCGTTACCCGTTACCCTTTACCTGTTACCTGTTACCTGTTACCTGTTACCCGTTACCTGTTACCCGTTACCCGTTACCTGTTACCTGTTACCTGTTACCCGTTACCTGTTACCTGTTACCCGTTACCTGTTACCCGTTACCTGTTACCCGTTACCTGTTACCTGTTACCCGTTACCTGTTACCCGTTACCTGTTACCTGTTACCCGCTACCTGTACGATAGAACCGCTGCTACCAACGAATTTTTGTATAAAATTGGAATCGAAGACTCAGAAGCAAGTACTTTCTGTCAAGTAGAAACGGAATCGCTTCTTCACACATTTTGGAACTGTGAGAAAATGAAAAGTTTTTGGGTAACACTTTGAAATTGGCTCCAGGAAAAGGGCTGTAAATAGCCTAAAATAGTATCTGTCAACGCCGAAATCTAACGTCATGTCAAAAGCCGCCTGCAATGATCGAGTTTCTGTTTACTG
>JAOBRD020868233.1:0-12924 GCA_027575215.2 Hydrozoanthus sils | reverse complement strand
GAACATTGAGTGTTATTGAACACTCTCACGAAAAAGTTCTTCATTCAGGCACATGGTGAAGTCTTTTCTTTAATAATCTCTGTCTTACAATTTTCTACCAAATACGGTCCTGTGTGGTATTGCAGTAAGCCAGTTGGGAAAGCTACACTGAGCAACATGATGAAAAATATGTCAAAGAAAGCTGTAAACAATCCATATCTTACCAACCATTGCCTCCGAGCAACTTGTATCAACATCCTCTCTGATAACAACTGTGAAGCAAGTGTGAAGAGCTGTAACTGGCCACAAATCTGATGCAACAATCGTCTTGTACAACAGTCGTCCATCCTTCCGTCAAAAAGAAAACACGAGTGACATGTTGGGAAGCTTTATCAGCAGTGCCAGAACGGATTCAAATCCTCGTTCTCCAACTTCAGTTCCTGTAATTTTGCCCACCAGTGTTTAGCAAGTTGAAGTACAAGGCAGCCAAAATCTTCTTCAACAGAACAGGCAGGAGATCATTCAGAACCAACCACAACAACTGCTCAGTTTCAGTTGTGAACAATTATTACTATTGAACAGAACCTCAGCTCATGACTTTGTTTGAACTTTTTAGTCCGGTTTTTATGCTAAACTGCTTGTCAGTTTACTTTTTCAACAAATTGACGTTTAATTTTGCCAATATTTAGTGTAAACGTTTGAATTGGTCCATTGGGATGACCGAACTGACCTCTTCTGTTCAAATCTTGTAGCACATGATCATGAGATGGTCGCACGTGACTTGGTGTAGCATTAACATTTTGTCTGAATAAATTAATAATAATATGTGAAAAAATATCTTTCTTGTCAATTTTCTCTATTTAGGGATTTATACTAAAACAATTAAGAATACTCGCTCTTAATTTCTATCGGCTATAGAAATTGCGAGCTCATATTCTAATTGTTAAATATAACGTCCACAACTGATATAGTAAATTGTCTCAGGAAGAAACAATTGGCTGACAAAACTATTCATCTTCAAATTTTGTCTTATTTTATGCACCATTGTTGAAGATAATGCTCTAATTGCAATATATCTACAGAATTAATGAACTTAATATTTTACCGTATTTTAGGCCCCATTGTTGGTGGTTGTTGCCTGACTTGTAACCTTGAAAATGATCCAAACATTGACATCCAGTTTAACGCTGTGGAGACAACCCTGACATTTGCTTTGGCCAACATAGATTACAACAGGTAAACATATAATTTTTTTGCAATTCATTTGCTGGGTTGCCATAGAAACAGAAAAGTTAAAGTCAGGGAATCTTGAAGAATTATTGGTAAAAATGTACCTTTTGTCAATGAAACTCCAAACCATGTCTTTATAATTTGGTAAGGGAGAAAATGAATGTGTTTTTTTATAGTGTTAAAATATTTATTGTAAGTGTTACCCATAACTTCCACTTAATTGTAACTAAAGTTTCCAAATTTCCAAACTAAACATACTTATTTCATGCCAGGATTTTTTGATAGGCAAATTAGTTTGTGATACAATTTATCAATTTTGCTATTTTGTCAAAAACGAGGATACTGTATGTTCAGCTGTGAAGTATCTAAGGGCTGCATGATGTTTAAATATTGTCTTTATTTGGAATTTTGAAAAAATTTGAAGAAAAAAGTTGAGGAAACATTACAAAGTTTCAAATTATTTTAAGAAAAATATATTAATCAATTTCTGTTTGATGAAAAATAACTCTTGAGAATGCAAATGCTGAGCTGCTTATTAATCTTATGTATAGTTTTAAAGTATTGATTGCTACTTAACAGGGCTTGAACTTGCTACCTATACAGTAGGTAGTCAATGCAACAAAAAAAGAAGTACTGTATGGCCAAGTAGAATTTTAAAACTTGTATCCAGCTGGCCACTACAAGTATGTGTGGAAGTTTTGTGACTAATTGACAAAAAGTTGTTTCCAGTAAAAAGATATAAAAACAATCTGATGAACAAATGAAGCTTATCTCAGTGCTTTCTTCAGCAAACAAGTCTGGAAACAAATGTGAATATTCTATTGCACACAGATACAGACAAAGAGCTAGTACAGTAATAATGCATGACTTGTTGAAAAATATATATGGCTAATAGAGTTTATCTGCAGCCTGGATAGCCCAGTTGGTAAGGCACCAGTTTGTCGTTTGGGAGGCCAGAGTTTGATTCCCAGTGCCAGATCTCCACTCAGGGTCTTAAAATAACTGAGGAGGAGAAGGTGCAACCTTTGGTCTAACATCTGCAAACGGTTAAACCTTTGCCTCTTCTCAGACAAGGATGTTAAACTGTTGGTACTGGGTAGCAGGCCTTGAAGGGGACCTGGAGTCCTATTGCCCATTCATCTGTGATTCCTTGAGTCAAAGTGTTATAAAAACAAAACAAAAACAAGTTTGACCCCAGGTAGCCAGCATACTACTTAAAAAAGATCATAAAATTTAAAAAGGTTAAGTTATGATTAAAGATCATAGAGAGTCAGGATGGCCAAGCAGTTGAGCGGTTACCACTCGTGCCTTCCGACCTTTTAGACCTGGGATCTGTAGTTATAGGCTGAGGTTTGACAATCTCAACCAGACTCTGAGGGTTTATCTCTGGGTACTCTGGTTTTCCTCCCTCAACAAAATTGACACCCAGTTAACTCTTTCTCATGCATGGGTTTTACAGTTGCAGCAATTGAGTATGTGTCTGTCTCCATTGATGATGTGTAGTAATGTGTCTTTCGGTCCGATCTTGGTTAGCTGTGTCCATGGCAGTTCAGTCAGGACATGACTGCAAAGTAGAGTGATTAACTCACTAAATATTGTTTTTATTATTATAATTATTATCATCATTATTATTCCTTAAAGTGCTTTGTGTGATAGTGTAAAATAGGTTGTGATATTAAGCCGGCCTTTGATGCAGAGATTTGAAATCATTGGTTTTCATGTTGACTTAAACTACAGAGTAACAATTTGTTAACAACCTCAGACTCATACTTTAGGTCAATTATTTAGAATAAAGCAAGATATCAATTAAAACAATTGACCTTTGATTCTTCTCAAGGGTAAGGGAACCATCCTACTGTGACAACACTGAACATCCTGATCACTTTAGGCTGAAATATACAATCTACCAACTGTTTATGAAAGAATCAGATTTTTCACACAAAGAGCTGACCAATGGTTTGTGTAACATGGCATATCCAGCTGTTATTAAAAACTATGGAACTGAGGTTTGTTATAAACATCTGTCATGTTGTAATTGACAAAACTAACCATATGGGGGAAGGGAAGAGAAGTTTCTATCAAAGCAAGGTATAGAAAAGTTGTATGGTACTTTTTTGAAAAAGTTAATACATGAATAATCTGGAATCATAAAATTAAGGCAAATTGAAAGACAATATAATAGTGAGGAGTATGAAGAAAAACCTTTTTTCACTTTTGAAAATAATAAAAGCTGTAAATCATTAAGAAAACACCTTCAAATAAAATAAAAGGACTTTATATTCCAGAAACCCTAGCAAGACAGTGGGATATGTAAACATTGCACATGGTTGTGAAAAAACCTTTTATAGTAAGTTATTGCAGAACTGATTTTTGGCCAGTCAGCATGCAAGATTTGACTAACCATGCAATAATAGATTTTAATCGGTATGGCAAGTAATGATATCACTGCAGCACTGCTCTCTGTAATCATATCCAATTTAATCCCAGGTGGCCACCGTATCAGCTCCTGACATTCCAAGAGTGAAATTTGACACAATACGAGGTCAGGGGGTTATTTACAACATCATTGTGTATGACCCAGTTACCCAGAAGGAGGCTGCCTATTCTCCTGCAGCAACTTATGGATGTAGCTTCACAGCTAAAGTTGATAGCTGTCAATCATTAGGTAACAAAAAGATGCTTTAGAGTCTTCGTATCACTTCAATTTTAATGCTATTTTGTAAAAAGCAAACATTAGACGTATAATTAATAGCAACAACAATAATGATTATAGTAGTAAAAAAGCTTAAAGCCAGTAAAACTATGTTGGTAAAGATGGTTGTTGATACTTTACTTTGCACCAGCCACTTGCATTTGTTTATCAGTTGAGACAAAAGGATATTAAATGGCAGCATGGAGATACAAATTTTATCTTCAAGTGGTGAAATGATATTGCACAAGTGAGCACAGTGAATGATTTCGATTTCATTTCAACATAAGAAGAAGAAGAAATCTATATATCCAAACAACCTTGCTATTTTCTTTTTATTAAATATGAACTGCAGTGTAAACTCATTTGAATATTATTATAATTGTTTTAAGTGCATGAAAACACTTAAAGCTCAAAATGTGAGTTGTTGAGGACCGTGACATTTCAACAGCTTACTGTTAGTGTTATTCAGGCGATGTGTTGACTGGCAGATCCTTTCAAGACACTAAGCGTGTTTCACAATGCCCAGATCCAATGCCTATTTAAGGAAACAAGATCACAGTCTACACAACACTAGCAGTACATTGTTGTCCTTAACAACTTACATTGTTAAACAATTGAACAATTCTACTAATCACTCAAAGCTTATTGGCTGAAATTTGCTACCACCACACATGTTGATAAAATCGTATCCAGTGGGATACCAATTTTATTATTTTGATGTTGCTCAGTATCCCACTGCAGTTTATAGTAAATATTGATAGAATAATCATGCACTGTATACATGAACACATGAACCATATCAGAACATGGCCTAGCTTTGATTACAAAGATGTGATATGTACTTGTGATATCTTATCACTAATGGACACTGCCTATTGTAGGAGAGAATGTCTTTTAACAATGTGGCATGTTTTGTTGTTGGTTCTAGATCTAGACTGTGACAGCAAATTTTGTTTAATTTCAAGGTGCAACTGTGAATGAGGTCTTTTCAATCCTTGGTGCTATTTTGGGCTTAGTGATGTGCTTCCTGGGACACAGATTATTTAAACTGAGTAAGATTTTTACTCTCTGGTAGTTAATATTGTGTACATTGATTATGAGTAGATTCAGACATAAAATCAATTTTATATAAATTATAATTTACCATTTCAGTAAACTATCAACTCATTCCATTAGATTATAATTTAATTTTTTTGGGGTTCAAACGAAAATAAAATTTGCAAATTGACTCCTTTTTAGCTGTCCTCAGTTCTGTTAAGTTGAAACCCAACTGGTTCCACTTCACTGCATGTGCTTGACTCCCAGACATGGAGGAACAAAAAATTTAATGTACTTGTCTGAACCTAGACTCTACGTTTGAACCTGCTTATTGTCTTCTAATTTAAGTGTGCTAAATTTGCAGACTTGTTTTACACCAAGCTTAGAGACAATATTATCTTATTTTAAACAATTGTTTAAAAAATTGAAAAAAACTAGTAAGTGCTAAGCAGTTCTGAAAAAGAGGGTTTCTCAGAGTCAAGGTAAGCTTTGCTGAGTACAGGTGACCTTTTCCGAGTATAGTTGACCATTGCTGAGTATAGATGACCTTTGCTTAGTATAGATGACTTTTGCTAAGAACCCAGTACTAGTAATCATTTGCTAATTCCAGCACTACTGAAGAAGACAATAGGGGCAAAAACATTTTTATAGGGCCTCCACTGATGAGGAGTTTAGTTATCAATAACTATTAGCCTCATCATTAGCTAAAAAGTCCTGTGTATGTACCAAGTTATTGATAACAAACTGTGAAAAATTCAGTTATCGACAACAAACAATTATTCCTTTTCAAAGGAAAAATACTTTAATTTGTTATTGATAACTAACATTGTTGTTTTGTTATCGATGACTTGTTTTCCCGTTTGTGAGATATTCATTGACAACTAAACATTATCGACAACTATTTTCCTTGTTGGTGATGTGTCTGTAACATATGGTTTCTTCTCTTATCAAAATAAACATGGTGTCCCCAAAAACTGTGGTTCAGTAGAGAAGAAGTGATATTTGAGATACCAAGTCCATTGGGAGGTCAGGATGACAACTTTCTTGCTGAAGGCTATATCAAGTACTAAGAGTTGTTGATTACTTTTTGCTTTTGATATCCAATAGTTTATATCGATAACTAAATCCCTCATCTGTGGAGGCTCTTAGAAATTGAAATGGAAGAAAAAAACTTTAAGCCTATAATTTTGAACAATTGCTTTGTGTTTTCATATTGATCATATTTTAATAGTTGCATTATATTTCACCTCTTATATCAACAGCCTTGTTTCTTGGTGGCTTGGTCAACTTTGCTTTTATTTTTTTCATCATCTTAACAAATGTCACTGACTTGAATCATCTAAGTAAGTATGATCGAGACATTATAGAGGTTTTTTTTATTCTTTAATAATATTTTAGAAAGTGTTTTAGTGTTTTACGTTCAGTACATGTAAAGGGCATTACAGTGGTGTGGATGTAAATATTATATTTATCTTCGAGTGGAAAAAAGAGATTTCACAAGTGAGCATTTTATTATAAAGATATAAGTCTTCGTTTGCACTGAAATGAACAGGAAAAAAGGAAACAACATCAGTGATATCTTTATTAGTGAGGATACGGAAAGTAAGTCATTTGTATCGAAGTAGTTTTTGTATGAAATCTATAAGTGGCATGTTTTACAGGAAAACACTCATATCTATGTAATAAAGTGCTTTCTGTTATGTCTTATATGTCATCCAGAGTTCTACACTGTGAAGATTGAAGAGATTGATTTTAACCCTTTCATCTCGAGCCAGTTTATCAAAATATAACTTCTCCTTACATATATCATAGGAATAGGTCATTTTGTAATAAGAAAATGCAAATTGATCAAACGTAGAAAACTACTAAATATGAAAAGCAAAATTCTCCTAAACTGGTAACAGGAAAGGGTGGGTTCTAGTTGGGAGAATTTAGCAGTTATTCCATGTTGAGGCTTTTCTTTTATTTTTTCTCTTCGCAGTCTTGGATTTTTGCACAAAATAGCTCACATTCTCAAAATTTCCAACAGCGCTCGTTATCTCTAATTTGCTTGAAACTTGTTTGGTATCTCTGTATTCTAAGTCTCGGCCTTGGATTTTTTGTGTCATAACATCTCGGTCTGAGATTATCCATTCCCACCAAAGTCTCAGGCTCAGATTGTAAAAAGGCCGTCTCACAATGTTGGACAGTAATAGATTTACCATTCACTACCCCTTCCTTATTGTTGATGTTATTAATGTTAATACTAATTATTAGTAAATTGTTTTACCCAAGGTCGTATGTTGTGGAGTTTTTTCATTGGTGTTTTCTTCGGTCTGGTCATATTTGCCATCTGGCTGTTTACTGAGTACACGATGCTGTGTCTGTTGTTGAACGGCCTGTTTCTGGGGTTCCTAGTTGGTGCTACCTTAGTTTTCACCCCTCTTGGTGAGTTTGCGCATAAGTTTGGGTTTTGGTATCATGACAAATGATTGGCAGTTGGTTAACGTTGTTGTTATCAGTTAAGTTCAAAAACTATTTTCAAGGTTTGTATAACATACTGCGCAAGAATTGTTGTATCATTCCAAGTAACTAATCTTTTTTCCCTTTTTTCATTTAAAAGATCAAATTCTATTATGTCGAGAATATTAAAACAAATTCACATCATTTCCTCTTTTTATTTGAAAAGTTACTCAAGATTGAACACCTAGTTTAGTTTACCTTGTTAAACTCTGCGGTTTTCTTACCTGATGTTGTTACACCAGCCTGTGTGACTAGAGTCTCTTTTTTGCCATAACCATAGGGAGAGACCAGCTGAAAACAAAAGGGGAAATGATGAAGGATCACCCCCTCCCCTTTAGTACTTTGCTCATTCCAGTATTTATACACCAGTATTTCAAATGTTATATGAATAAGGAATTTAACTTTTTGTGTAAAAGAGTTTATACTGGATGATCAAATTTGAAATTCTTGAAAACAATGCACTTGTTTTATCTTGATACTATCTTAAAGGGAAGATACGCTTTGTACAAAAAGTTTAATCAAAAAATTAATGCGTTTTTATTGTGTCCTCTAGGTGACTATAAAGTATGGCAGAACGACTTCGATTATGCTTTGCTCCTTATCGTTGTTACAATCGTCGTACCTTTCCCAATGTTGCTGCACAAGAAGTTGGTGCGTTCTGTTTTAGCAGCTGGTACTTGTACAGCTGTAGTTATTTTACACTCCAAAATACATTTTGATTTAGCAGCGTCACGAAACAGCCGAGTTGAAGATATTTTCATACTCTGGGGAAATTGGAATTTTGCTCGAATAATCAGAGAGTTCGAGTTACTCTAGTTCGACATATCGGGGTTATATAATAATTGATTGTACTACAACTACTACCTCTGCTTGTTACTAGGGACCTTACGTAACGAGGACGGGCAACATCGACGACGACGGCAGTACAGTAGTGAATACAATAACTGCACGTTGGAATGCACCGTGCTGTCCACTTGCACGTTGTCGTGTTCAAAAGTAAAACGTGAAAAGCTTAATTTTGGAGTTCGTACGACTACGGGAACGACCAACAGAAAACTTTCTCATTCTTTTTAAGTCAAGCCCAGGGAGCTTTAATGTTTTTCTACTCATAAAGTGCCATTAGGACAAAAGAGAAGGCAAACGAGTCAGACATGCTCGAAAAGGGCAAACCAGGAGAGTGTATTTTGGAAACCGTAGTCTTCAATGTTGCTGTCCCCATTGCGTAAAGCCGGGCGCACACGAGAGGAAACGGCTGAACAAAAAGTCTCGCGAGGTCTTAGCTCAGCTGTTTCCCCCCATGTGCGCGTAAATTTTGGTGAGATTTTTGCCTCGCGAGGTCGTGAGACGAATATCCAACATGTTTGATAATTTTTGCCTCACCCAAATTTATGCGCACACGGGAGGAAACAGCTGAGCTAACGGCCTCATGAGACTTTTTGCTCAGCCGTTTCCTCTCGTGTGCGCCGGGCTTAAGGTCTCTACTCCTACTCTTAATACGCCTCTACCACCATTAATTACTGGTAATGCTTTTTTTTTGTTCTTTAAGCATTTGTCAAGTCATATTTTAACGTCTTTTACCTCAGCTTTGATATCTTTTTCTTCCTTTTGGACGAGATCTTTAAATGCCGTTGTATGGGTGGTGATTATAGGAATGATGACGAACTGAAGTAAATTGAATTTTAGCAATAATGTTGATGATGATGCTAATGATAATAGTTTCAAGAGATTAACAGCTATTTAATAAGTCTTGATTTTGAACTGACAAAATTTATCAATAAAACAAGAGCAGTCAGCTTGTTGCGGCGTTTCGACATCGTCCGATGTCATTATCAAGATGACTAAAATTTAATTATGATAGAGCATATATGTACAATATGGTTCAATAAGCAATAATAATACAATTAAGTAAGAATTTTCGAAGAGCAAAACCGTTAATGTGTAAATCACAGAGTGCAGTTCAACAGTCAATAACAATACAAACAATAGAGTAAGAATACAGTTATGTAAATCACGGAGAAAATATACAATGCAGTTGAACAGTCAAAAACAATACAGTAGAGTAGGAATTTTCAGCGAACAAAACAGTATGTAAAAAATTTGCTTGCACAGAGAATTTCCGGTTAACGAAACAAATTACTTATAACGTTAAGTGTAGGTGATAGTTCTTTTATGTAGAACATCTCATATATGACGCAATCAAATTTCGAAGTGCATTTCTTTAATACGCTAAAACTTCTCGCTGGAACTGCTGCAGCACGTGTTCTTGAAAACGGTTTCTGCCGATTCCTGAATATCTATGTTCTTCAATTCTTTGATGTAAATGGCGAGCTGTGTTACTTAATTGTGTTATTATTGCCCATTGAACCGTAATGTATATATATGCTCGGCTATCATAATTAAATTTTAGTCAGCTTAATAATGATATCGGACGATGTTGAACGTCGCAACGAGCTGATTGCGTTTGTTTTCTTGGTATAGGCTACTGAGATAAAAAATAGAACAAGAATAGATATACAGTGTTGTGATGATGATTGGTTTTCTTTTTTTAGCTGAGCATTGTTTACACGTCAGTTGTGTCAGCGTATGGATTTATTATTGGTAGGTTTTTACTGAGAATGATGATGGAAGTGATAACGATGAGTTTATATGATATTGAGAATGATATTTTAACAACCAGAATGATTTGTTTGAATATTGATAACGAGAGCATAATTATTTGTTATCTAGCCAAAAATGTACCTTGCCAAGTTCTTTTACTATCGTGAATCTCCATCTTACATACCCACAATGTCTCTGCCATTAATTTTCATAGCTCAGTGTTTCTCATTGCACAAAGTGCCTGATTTACATGCAGTTGGCCGGATTTCAAAGCCCACTACGTCTTAACTGTCAAAGGGTCTTGCAGCTCTGTTTTTGTTGAATGTGTTCACTTCGTCCATTTGTCGTACTCGCTTGCTTTACTTTTCTTTTATGTATAGAACAGAACTTTCCACAAGTACCCACTCTTACTTTTGAAAGTTTTAAATCGGTCGACCGATTGGCGTGAAGCCCCTCGCACACAACGCGCCGGGTTTTAGTAGCTAAATATGTTTTACAGCTTTAATAAGTTTTTTAGCTTTGCGGTTAAAATTAAGTCTGTTTTATTAAAGTTTTGCAGAAAGAAAAAATTCAGCCGGATCGTGGTTTATTTGTAGGCAGGCTTCTTGCAAATTTGTCAACTTCTATCTTTCAAGTCTAAGAAAGTTGTGCTGTGCACACTTTTGTGAAATCTCATGCCCAGCCAAACATGCTTGATAGTTGAGGGACCGTTGGAAAAACTCTTCTTCAGCTCCAACGTAATTCTTGACTTAGATCAAGCCACGCAGGACCCGCGCTATAATAATAGCTCCTCCCGCATTTTAACCAATTTTGAGCAAAGTGGCGGATCAACTTCTTTCTGAGTGATGAAAATAAAGAAACTCATAACCGTACCGCAAAGAACTAGATATTCATATTAAATGGTAAAAAGAAACACAAGCGAAATTCGTTTTGTTTGTTTTTTTGTTTTGTATTTGCAAAAAACACAAATTCGTTGAAATATCGTAGTTTCTTCGGCGAAGTTTCAAACCTGCAATGGGAAAATTTTTGCTCGTTAGCAA
The DNA here is from genome assembly GCA_027575215.2 of Hydrozoanthus sils. Classification (NCBI taxonomy): domain Eukaryota; kingdom Metazoa; phylum Cnidaria; class Anthozoa; order Zoantharia; family Hydrozoanthidae; genus Hydrozoanthus; species Hydrozoanthus sils. The sequence goes on along the minus strand of JAOBRD020868233.1, from coordinate 1,845 downwards.
AACGTGTATGTCGTTGACTTAAAAGAATAAGAATTTATGAAGTACTTAGTTATTCGCTTCATCTGTTACATGAAACAATTTTACCTGCGAAAGGTCCACTTATTTCATTTTATATCTCTTCGGAGGCTGAAACTGAAGGTGACGATCGCATGGCACAGGTCGCCCTTTTATAGCGCGGGTCCTTGTTTAACCGGGGTTTGACAGCTAGGGGTATTTGCACATAAGTATATATCTATTTCTTTTCTACTCACATTTCAAAGTCAGCCCTTCTGGCGGAGCAACTGCAGAATACCCTGCCACCTAGTACCATCTTTTGTTCTTGATTGTAATGCGAATCTGTTTTTGGAACGGACCAGTTGATCTCTTGGTGGGGGAGTGGAAGAATTTTAAAAAAAAATTGCAGAGCCCCCAAAAGGTATAAAAAAAACTCACACAAAATTGAAAAAAAAATTGCAAAGAAAAACATCAAAGAAAAAAATAAATTGAAATATACGTAACCATGCAAGTCCCTGACATAACTGTCTTCAAATCTATGCAATATCTACAAATAAAATTACCATAAAAAGGTTTGGACGGAACATGCCCAGAAAAAAAAATTGCAGACCAATTATAGCCGCAAAAAAAAAATTTGCTCTGAAGTCATTCTTCCATTCCCCCCCCCCCCACGAGATTTATAGAACGAGGAATGCGCAGTAATAAATTACCGTAGTACGAGATTTATAGAACGAGGAATGCGCAGTAATAAATTACCGTAGTACGAGGTTTATAGAACGAGGAATGCGCAGTAATAAATTACCGTAGTGGCAGGGTATTCTGAAGTTAAAGCCTCGTGGCTATAATATGAGTGACCAATGTTTGTGTCTCACTTTCTGCAGGTATTAACTTCTTCTTGCGCACAACTCTGCAGTACATCGTGCTGGACGTGATTCTGCGAGCAACTGATAGCAAATTTAGCGGTGTTCTTGTCAAACGCCCCTTCCAACTCAATGGTGAGTTACACATTATTGACTGTTCATCCGCATTTACTTATCATTACCCATAATGCACCGCCTTCTGATTAGCTCGATCGGTATGGCGACATTCTCTATGCGGGAGGCCCGGGTTCGAATCCCGGCCAAATCTTCTAAGGATCGTAAATAATTGAGGAGAAGGTGCTGCCTGCAAACAGTAAGACCTTAACGTCTTCTTGGATAAGGACGCTAAACTGTAGGCTCGTCTCTCGAAACCACAGAAAATGTAGGGTGATCCTGGTGTCGTGGCCTGCCAACTATACTATTTGAGGGCAACTGTGAATGAGTATCAATGTGAGCCGTGTGTAGCGAACTACCTAAGACCCTCAATACCAAAGTCCTGTGTATTAATTTGTAAACAGGTGCTGAAAAGCCCTGATTGGGGCACTTGTATAGCTTTGTTATACACCTGCATTTTCCTTTTCGTTTACGCATCACTTACTGTTCACCTACGAAGATTTCAGCCTATAGCAGAGATTGTATAACACTGGACAAAGTGACGAGTTCAGTGAAGCTCAGAATGTGCGAGTATACCGAAGTTCTTGGGTTAATATTATCACCCGCCGTCGTTCCCAGAAAGATTAGTTAAGGCGAGACTTAACCTAAAGCACTCTTTGTGGCCACTTTTCCTCATGTTTCTTCCGATATCTTCGTCCATGGTTTGAATCTACAAAATCCATATGCTTAAAACACAGACGAGATGAAGGAGAGTCAGCTTGAATATTTTAAGAATTTTTCGATGAGTTTTGAGTTTTATATTTTTTCTCAAAGATTGGTAATTTTAAAGAGATTTTTTAATTTGGTGATTTTTTTGGGAAGTTTAAAAATTAATTTT
>JAOBRD020868026.1:0-12925 GCA_027575215.2 Hydrozoanthus sils | reverse complement strand
TGCCCCCACAATAATTTTTTTGGTTAACCACAATAACTTTTGAATAGTAGTTTCAGATCTTATAACAAACTATTAATATTTCAACTGTGCCCCCCCCCCCGCCAATAATTTTTTGCTTCCGCCGCAGATGGTTTCCAAAACGTCCAGAAATTTTTAATAAAAGTATTGAATTTGCCCACGACCTGCCACACAGACCTAGATAAACTTCAGTCCATCCCCAAACGTAAAATTGGCGTTTCTTGTGGGCAAAATAGACGTGTGATGCTTCGAATTACCTAAGGCAAAATACCAACAAATTAATTGTCCCAAATGAAAATTGGATCTTTCTTGTCAATGAGACTAGGTAGATCTCTAAAAAAGGTTTGCCTCAATTATGTTTCCAAAGCATAGTTGTAAAAAAACGAAGAATTTTTTATTTCAGTGGTCAAGGTTTTAATATCAAATGTCAACACACTCAAACATTTCTACCCGATATTGCTTCACTTTTATTTCTATTCTTTAGAAACTGCTGACTTGGTCGTTCAACATAAATTATGCTGACTGAGTTGAAACTTAAACATTAACACAATAATTGACGGCGTTTTCTTGTTTTCAGACGAAGGAAACAAAATCCAAAACTGGCAAGCTATATATTGAAGGACCGAAAAAATAAATCTAAGAAAATGAGAGGCGTGCACTGATAAAGTTGCATTTGGAGCTCAAACATAGTGGCCCGAACTCACGCTAAAGTTGTCAAACTAATGCACATCTGCACTGATATGATTGTGACAGCTCTTTCATTTTTCATTTCGGTTTTAGCATTTAAATGATATTATCAATACTTCCGATACTACAGTGCATTACTTAGTTTCAGTGTTTCTAAGCGAAAGTATATGTAATTTTCTGGAATGTATATATTTAAAAATAAAAATAAAATCATATTTGAAATAACATACGTCAACCGTTTGTACAATTATAAATCAAAAATGACGCTATAGCTACAGGGAAATAAGATTTCCACAGCCTGTTCTTGTAATTGTTACAGCCATATCATATCCTAGCCTAATGGGTCGAAGTGAAACCTTAATTTTAAAAAAAATTTCCTTCAAGAACCTATGCACATTGTTAAAGTGTTTTTTACACTCTAGATCTTAAAGTTCAGTCAAGTGGCAAAATTTTTTGATACCCCTTATTTATATGCTGTTTTTTCGTAACTATATTTACTTCCCTGCGTGCGCATCCCCGGAAGGGAGTATTTACGCAATTGTTGGTCCCTTATTTATATGGTGCGAGAGAGAAAAAATTGGGACCAGGCCTTCTCTTCTTTACACCATTTCTTTTTATGGAACATCGCTGGGGGTGAAGTATAAATGGAGGGTGGGGCCTTGATGTATGCAGGAGTATAAGAAGTCGCTGTTGAGGCGCGTTTAGTTGAAGTAAGCTGTTGTCCAGCTTCCGTCTTAAAATTTGCAGTTATACAATCCGACTTTGAAGAATTGGCTTTGGGTCTGCTTAAGCAACGTAGAGGTTTTAGGGATTTCTGAAGTGATTTGATTTATAAATTCAAATATGCAGGCGATCAAATGTGTGGTTGTTGGCGATGGGTAAGTCGAACTCGCAGTCGCTTTGCCCTGTACTTTGAACAACGCCTTTCGTTTCTCGTATGTTTGCCTTCGATCGTTCAGTCATTCGTTGTTAAGATATAGAGAACCAATCTAACAGAGTTTATTAACAAGTGTTAGTAAAAAAAATGGTTATCGACTCTAATAAATAGATTTCGTGTGGCCTCGGCCTTTACTGGCAGCGAGAGCAAATTATGAGTTAGATTCTTGGCAACTTACAGCGCAACATACCATTACTTGCTTCTCACATCAACTGGGCGCCTAAAATGCTTCATTTGTTTTACAGAGCCGTTGGTAAAACATGTCTTTTGATCAGCTACACGACTAATGCTTTTCCGGGAGAATACATCCCGACTGTGTAAGTATTTCATCTGTGATTATTAATTCTTTTGTTGATCAAGAAGTTTCGTCTTCCAAACGTTGTTCACCATTTGCATGATCTTTAGATGCCGGTCACTTGTGCAATAACGGTGATTTAAGATGTCAGTATGACTTTAACTGATCGCTTTTGCAACAATATTTCTTATAGGTTCGACAATTATTCGGCTAATGTTATGGTCGATGGAAAACCAATAAACTTGGGTCTGTGGGATACGGCAGGTAAGAAAGAAATTAGCCCAACTCTTAGAGTTCGTGTATTGGAATTACAAGTTTTCTCTGCACTGATTGCTGTTTTGCTTGCCCCATGTATTGTTAACCAGGCTTACTCTGAACTGCAGCTCACCTAACTTCGCTATTCCATGGAAGTAAAACTGTTCATATTATGAGTTTTTTTACGGATATCGTTTTCTAGCTCGATGTGTAAATTATTGTTAGTGTCAGCCATAATCATAATTGGGCTGATAGTACCGGCAATTCACCATATTTAACACCGTATTTTTTCCTTCCTCTTTGAAACTAAAAATGTTGGTTTACAAACTAAACAGGCTTCCTGCAGTTGTACACTTTCGGTGTTACATTATGATGACAACAAATAGGTTCATGAGATGTATCGTTAGTCGAAGACCTGCTTGGTAAAAACTTTCTTTTACCCAAGAAATGATCCATCTCGTTTTGGCGTTTATGTTATCGTGTTCTCGTCGTCATTCAGTGGGAGCCCTACTTCAGCATTACATGGGATTAACTAAATGCATGTCAGTTTCCACAACAGAAGTTTAGCATGTGTTACTAATAGTGCTGGATTTTGAGCTGAAGATTTTGAGTATTGTGCAAGGTAAACCATTAATGTCAGTCCAAAACTCGTCAAGTGTATAGTTTTGACGCTTCAAATCACAATTTACAAGGTATTTCCTGGTGTGAAGTAATCAAATAGCAGTATTTAATAATCAAAAATTCCTTTTCTTAAAATGATGATTGAGTAGTTTTGATTAAGGGTTTCGTCAAAAGTACAGCCAGCGAAAGGATCTAAGTTTTGAAGTGATACACCATTACAAGTACGATTTTTGACTGAACAAATTTTCTTGGTCCTTTAAGCATAAAGAGGAATTAAAGGACAAGTGTCAACTCAAGAAGTTCAACAGATGTTGACTGAATTTTAAAAAAAACTTAAGTGTACTAGAAAAAAATTTTCAATTTTGAAAAGTGGTTGTGTTTTTATTTCTGTACATTTTTTCATTGGTTTTCATATGTAACAACCATTTCAGTGCATCATTAGCTAGCTACTGTGAATCTTGCATGTTAGTTTCTATCCACTGCATATTAAGCAGTACCTTTGTACTCAGTGTGAAGATATTGCAGTGTCTGGAAATCATTATCCCTGTTCATTAACTCAGCAACAGCGAAACTTGATGAAACCTTACGTTTCTGCAGCAGTTTGGATGCATGCCTATTCAAAATTTAAAGTTTTACCATCGTTGAACCCAAATCGAAATAAATGCACCAATATATGAGGTTTAAGACTATATCAAGATGCTTTGATAATGTAGTTTAATCTGCCTGTTCTCTAAGGTTTGAGATAGTAAGTGGTGTTATCCATTTAATTGGCAAGTGTACATTGAGTATAGAGTGCGATTGTGTATATGGATCCATACACACACATAAAGATTTTGGTACTTCAAGGCCATATGCAATTTATTCTGGGGTGAAGCATGTTCAAGTGTACAAATCTTTAATATCAAAGTATTCAACCTTTTATATTTAGATGAATAATGATATTTTAACATAGTTGTTTATTGGTGAATTTACTTGTATCAGTGAAGAAGAACCAAAGATGGGTTCCAAAGAGAAGAATCAATGCTAATTCCAAGCATGCTTCAAAAGTCCAATGTCCAGCCAGCTGTATATAATGTTTATATAAAAATTTAGGAATTCTGTGTTTCAATTTTGCCATAGTATTTATAGTGCTTGATATATAAGAGTAGAGCATGATCATGATATATTTTAATTTAAGAAAAAAAAGCAGAGAGACTACATTTGAATCATTCCAACGAGCCTGTTTTGTGATTAGCTCAACCTTCAAGGGTGAAGAGTGGGATGAAAGTGTAGTCTCTATATTAAAGGAGCAATGTCCTGGCTCGGGAGACTAAGTTCTAGTAAGAGATAACTTGATAACCTGAAATCAAGTTTATGTCGTAGAGTGGTAAATTGGACTGCATCTTATCCATCCAGAAGTTATATTTGTCTTGAACAACAACATTTCACCTCTTTGCTATCATATCTTTTTTTCTAAATGTTTCAAATGACTTTGAGATTCCCCTTGCTTCAATCTTGACACGATAAGCTTCGTAGTGGAAGAGGTCAATCTTTGGAGTCAGAAAAAAAAAAACAAAAGAACATACAAGTCACTTCCTGCATAATAATAAATGTGACAGTCCATGCGAAAACCAACTCTTTTGAAGCACGAATGTGAATACATTCGGGCAATTATAAACAAAAGAAAAAATGCACCTGCGTTTGTTAAAACAACCCCTGCGTTCGCCCACATGTGTTTGTTTTTAAAGCTTAGTGCATTCGTCTGCATTTCACTGATTTCAAAGGAACGCAGGACTGCATTCGAAAAAAAAAACTTGCTGTGTTCAAAAACACTAACTATGAGTCCTGCGTTCGCCTGCATGCATTCGTTTTTTATCTAAAATTCTAAATGCGTTCGTCTGTGGACACTGAGTTCGAAATTAAGAACACAGGACAACTTTTGAAAACATTGCAGTGACTTTGTAAGTAACTTGATTCCTTCAAGCAGAACACAAGCTTTTGCGAAATGCAACAGCAAGTTCGAAATAATAGTTTTACATTCAAGGGTGCTTTCCAATCTTGCTTATATACACAGTGTAGGTTTCGATTCAAACATTTGACAAGAGATTGAAATCAAATGTTTTTCTTTTGATAGTACTTGAGTTCCACAAACTTTTCAAGGTTTTCACACTGACAATTGCACTTGTTTCCTTGCTAAGAATAGAACAGAAGTGAAACATACAATTATAAGACAACACTTCACGGTGCATGAACATGCATGCATTCCTTTGTCTGCAAATTATGTCGTGCTTCACTCAACAAATAAAAAATTGATGTGAACCGAATTGCAATTACTTGAGAGCAAGAGGACAATTCATTGACTTAAAATTTAATACAAATAATTTTCTTATGGAAAAGTGTAACAGAATTATTCCCTCTGGCTCTGCATGCCTCAGGCCTACAGAATGATAATATATGCATCAACAAATATCAGATCATAATTTATTGTTATGGTTGCTGCGTCAAAACAACACAGTCATAATTTTCAAAAGCTTTACATTCTTTCTCAAATCATATTTGGCTGAAGCTTCCTAAAACTTTAAACTAAAACACTTCCAATGTTTGATTATATTCCGTCTGTCCATGACCTTGATTTTAGATTGATTTGTGCTCATTTGTGCATAATGTTGCAGTTCAGGTAGGAAATATCAAAAGGACACTACAAACAAAATATACGATTGATGAAAATCAATATTATGATAAAGTATTTCTATGCAGGTTTGAGGCAGCTTCAACGTTGTTACATCATAATTTTTTTGTGGAACAACAACAGGCATGCATCAAACTTCCTGTTGTTAGCGGGCCGCTATATAAAGTCACAACAAAATACTAGCAAAAGTTTACACTTCCAGAATGATTTACTTTGCCACTATTCTAATTAATAAAAACCTTGAAAAGTGAACGATGCGATGGCATTTACTTATGTTCATAAATTATATGAAAATACAATCAAACCTCGCTTGCATGTAGAACAATTACTGACAGTGAGCCCTAACTTATTAACTGACCAATTGTTGTTCTCTTGACTTAGTATGCTAACCATGTTCTTTGAGAAACGAATTGTGTTTGCCTAAAAACAAAGCCAAAAAACGAGGTGCGTTTGCCAAATTAACACTGAACTCGTTCATGTGTTGGAACATACATTTAATATTTCTTTGCCTCATTCGTGGTGTTTTTTGTCAAACGAAGGGAAATGTGTTTGAACGTGTTTGCATTCGTGCTTTAAAAGGGTCAATTTTTGCATGGACTGTCACAAATAGTAGCAAAATATCACAATCATTGAATCCATCGTCTGAACAAAAGAATTATAAACAAAAAATTGAGTTCACGCGCCATAACTACAAAAGTTAAAAGCAAATTCAATCAGTATGTACATGAGAAACTGATTGTAATACTTACCTCTTCAACTAACTTTTGGAGTCGACTACAGTAGAAAACAAAAAACATACAGGTCACTTAACTTAACTTCGTATAGTAATGAAACTAAAAAATCTGCTCCCTTCCACGAGGTAGTTACAAATCATACCGTTTGACCTCCCAAATTTAAAACAGCTCTATATTAGCAGTCTGTTGATATTCAATTCTACATTCATCTCTAACCAAAAGGTCTTTCAAGCACTTTGTTCTCCTATATGCAATCATAGGTACTTCCTTAAATGCACTCGACAAATGCTGGGAAGTTTGAAGAATAGGATGAAATTTGTGCAATAGTTCACCAATAACGAAGTTTTTACATTAATCATCACTTAAACTGTAACTATAGCTCAATAGTATATCTTATTTCTTGTAAATGTTGCGGGTTACAATATGTAGGTACAACTATAACTAAGTTTAATTTAGGCAGAGGTTATATATGGGAATTGTTATATAATGCTTGCAAGTTAACATCTTCAGCTGTCGACCAAATGAAACAGAGCATACTTGCTTCCAGTATAATCATGATTGTAAATTTTTTTTTTCATTTTTTGTTATTAGTACAAGTGTTAAGCTATTATTTTTTGAGTATCAGCTTAAATGTTAATGGTGATCTTAGTAGCAGTAATACTTGGGCTAGAAGTGTTTGATTTTTACATACTCCTTGCTTCTCTTCTTTACTATTAGGCCAAGAAGACTATGACAGATTAAGACCATTGTCATACCCACAGACAGTAAGTGTACAGCCAAATCTGTTTATTAGACTTTTGTATAACTCAAATGTAAATCCATTTTATAAATAAGTACTTGAGTTAGTTAAGATAGTAGGAAGTTTCTTAAAACTGAATTCTACTGTGTTAATTGTATGCTTAATACAAGAAATGCTGAAAAATTAAACTCTTTAAAAAAGGTAAAAGTACCTGTATTAAACATTGGTAGTTCCTTCAGTTCCCTGAGAGTGTGGAAAATTATCAATAGGGGCTGATGGTGTGCCCTTGAACCTCCACCCTCTGTCAGTTCCCCGTTTTATGGGTACCATGCACTAACCATTTAAGCTTGATCTCCTGCTCTTAAAAAATAGGCTATATCTGGCCTTGAGTGTTGGGGTGCATAAAACCTTGCCCAATCTTTTTGTGTCATCTAACATCATTGCAGTAGGAACAAAAAAAAAATACTTATGCCATTGCAATGTAAAAATAAACTTTTGCCAACAAACTGGGAACAAAACTAAATGGTATTCAGTATGATGTAGTTTTTAACCAACATCAACTTTTTTGCAGGATGTGTTCCTTATCTGCTTTTCATTAATAAGTCCAGCTTCATTTGAAAATGTGCGAGCAAAGGTAAATAACCTTTTTGTCTGTTGCTAGATAATTAAAATTTCAATTGCAATCTGTGTATTTATATGGCATTACAGCTGGGGCCTTTTTATAAAGCAGGTTACCACCACTTTTAATTTACTTTATCACATTGTGGAAATACAAGCAATAGTTGTTTTGCCACAATGGGTTCAAAAAATTGTTTTGTTTCATTGGGGAAGTTGAACTTTCATGAAGGCTTTTATCTGTACTCTGAAGTGGCAGGAGTAGGCAGTACAGCATTTGAAGCCAATGTTTATAAATGGGAGCTCTAGGTTAAATGCAAAAGTTGTCAGGACATTTGAAATAGTTCAATGACAGTGTACTGTACATATACACTTGTGTGTAAGTCTAACTTTTAAGACATGGAAATAAATGTTGACCTAAAAAATTGACCTGAGCTTATACACGAGAGACAAAATGCCTCAGATTAATTTCTGATAAGAATTGCAGTGATTTTTATTGAAATAGTACCTTTTCTGTTTTATCCATGAAAACAGTTAAAAAACCTATTTTTTTTTTTTAAAAAAAGTGTCAACTTTGGCTTCAAAAACGGGGTCAGACTTATACATCCATTCGACTTGTACACTAGTATATATACAGTATATTATTTTGGTGGTAAAAAGAGTAGTAAACTGTGATACAAAGCAATGCCTATAAAACCTGACAAATTTGGCCAAATAAGGACATCTTAGAAGCGATCAACAGCTGTTGTTCCAAAAGGTGTGTGAGAAAGCTGCCACAATTTCTCTTCTATCTCCAACAACAGATCTTGTCATAATATTAATTTTGAAATTGGGGTAGTCTTAGAAAGCACCATAACAAAATCACTGACAGACCTTATTGTTAGCTAGTGTGGAGTAGAAAGTGTTTGTTGCTTCTTGTTCAAGCCATGAACGATACAAGTTTTTCATTCACAGTGGTACCCAGAGGTTAGTCATCACTGCCCAAACACCCCCATAGTGCTCGTTGGTACCAAGTTAGATTTACGAGATGAAAAAGACACCATTGAAAAGCTGAGAGAAAAGAAACTTGCACCAATAACTTATCCTCAAGGTCTCCAAATGGCGAAGGAGATAGCAGCTGTTAAATACCTTGAGTGTTCTGCCCTGACACAAAAAGGTTTGAAAACTGTTTTCGACGAGGCAATCAGGGCAGTTCTGTGCCCAAGTCGGCCAATCAAGAAGAAGCAGAAACATTGTCGTTTATTTTGAACAACTCTCTTTTAGCATACAAAACATTGATCAAGTTTGAAAGAATACTTGAGAAAATGAAAAAGCAATTCTTCTCCATTTCTACCTTTGTTACACATCACTATGTGTGTAGTTTCACAATTTACACAATTTATGATAATTATCCCAGTTGTAGCTAAGATCACGAATTGAAAATAACCTGAAATGATTGATCTTTATCAAGGAAGTGATGATCGACTTTTGTATAAAAATAACATATCATATAAAACAGTGGTTTATAGTTTTAATTTGAAGCTTTGAATGCAGGAAGATCATTGGTATGGCCATTGACTAAGTACGCATTATTTTGATTTGATTATTTTTGTTAAGGGAAACTTGATTAAAGAAAGTTTCTCCTGACCAGTTTATTTTTAGTTAGTCTTGCTTTTGAAGCATGCTGGATTGAAACACCCCATTATTGATATGTTATTCAGCCCCAACTTGTTAATCAGTAGCTAACTTCTCCTTACATAACTCATGCAAAACAAGGCATTTTATTAATGCGAATTAGGAATTGATCAGAACACTAAAATGAAGAGCATGAAGAGCACAAGTTTATAACATGAAAAGTATGGATTCTAGTTTAGATAATTTAGTAACACACTGTTTTGCATATTTTGGGACGAAAGGGTTAATTGGTCGTTTGAAATTGCCCTCGTAATTTATATTTTTTCGACAGCCAATGAATTAAGTATTATATAAAATAAAATGAAGCTCTTAGTAATCTTTTGTTATTGGTGATGCTATTTCATTTCTATTTTTCATTTTGATGTTAGAGCTTCACTGATAATTTTATAAACACACTCCTAAATTACCCAGGATTTACAATCAGATATTGCCAGAGTTTGGTTTTTAGTACACTGGCTGAAGGACTAACTAGAAGCCATATTTGCCACTGTTGAACTATTGAATTATCAAGATTTGTATGACTGTGTAGATTTTTTTTTTCGAGTGTTGTAGCTTATCCTTTGCAAGCTTGAGTGTGTATGGCCTATAGTACAGTTCTACATAATGTATGTCCAGCCTTGCCAATCATTACCTATCAAAGGAAATAACTTTCTTTTAATGTTATCAGTTTACCCTTAAAGGTTTGAGAAAGGATATTACATTTCAATCGTACTTCTAGAGAAAGGATTGGGGTTGTGGTGATGTGCCCAGAAAATTGAAGAAGTATTGAAGCGTTCAAAACTAGTAACACCTAGGTAACAACTTATATTTTATGGACTTTTCAAACTGTGATGTCCAGTACTAGCCAAGAGATCAAACCAGCCAGCCTACATTTTAAGGGACCCATAAGAACGTAATTATTTGAAATCTTATTATGCATTCAGAATACTGGCAGCTTTTACAGCGTTCGTTATTTTCCTGTAAAACCAGCCATGTTTTGTTTCCAAGAAAACTGCAAAGATAGATTTTTGGTGTTGTTTTGAGTGTATCTTGTTATCCTTTGTTTCGTATTGTGTATGTGATCCATTGTTATCATTACACAACACAATATCTTTTAATGTTGGTTGTATTTGATAGCAACTTTTAGCATTTCTTTTGCAATTAAACTAAATATTGCAAATTACAGCATTATGAAAAAGTTTTTTTTTTAAATCTGTTAATCCAGTGGTATGAAGTCCAACATTTCCAGCATCGTACAAGCATTTGTATCGAGAAACATTTGTTCCTAATCTTGAATCCCCACTCCTATTTCTGTTCCCCAATACTGTGCAAGTAGCCAATACTTGGGTAGTAGTTTTTCACTTAGTTTGAATTGTAGTATATCCTAAGTGGGGGGAGGTATGATATCAAAAGTTAATTCTATTGACTTGTGATAGTGTTTTTCAGTTGGTACAGGGTTGTAGAATAGTGTTATTCTGTTGGCTGAACATTTGGCCCTGGCAGAGTTAACCTCCTTTTGTATCTATTCACATATAAAATCAATATTCATTTACTAACACCATGGTAAGTTAGACTGGTCTGAAGTTGTGACGGCAAACTATCCTTCAAACATGGGTTTTTAAGAACTGTTTGGAAATTAATTCAGTTTCTTTTTCTTTTCTAAGAACGAAGCGTACTCCAGACTCGTGAACTAAAGTCTTGATTGACTTCAGGTCATGCTGGTTTGTCTGGAGGTTTTAATATACTTTGAGAGTAATTGAGAGACAAAGGAAAGGTTTTGTTTGTGTTATTGATAACAAAGCAGCATTGCAACCAGTGCTAAACCTTGATTTTACACTTTGGGAAAGTTTTAACAGGTTTGAATGATAGTTCGGCTGTTGCTAAAAAGATAAATGAGAGACCTTGAGATAAAAGAACGCAATGCCGACGACGAAGACAGAAAACAATGGTGAATACAATAGCTTTGTTCAAATGCACTGTGCTGATCACAAGCACGCCGAAAATTACAACGTGAAAAGCTCAGTTTTGAAATTTTTATGACAACAAGAACGACTTACAGAAAATTTTGTCAATCTTCATTTACCTTACAGAAAAGCACTTTTTTCCCATTCGCAAAGCTTTACCTGGACAAAAGAGAAATGCAAGCTAGCCATCTATGATCGAAAAGGGCAAGCAAGAAAAGTGTTTTTTTTTTTAAAGCGATTGTTTTCGTTTTGCCGTTTAAGTATGTTAAGCTCTCTTACGTCGTGCAGCTGCCAAGGTTAGGTGTATACAATTCCTTTCATATTATCCATAGTGAAGTAACTTGACTATTCATGTATAGAATGGCTATTAGCAGCCGACTTAAAATGCAGATGTTTGAAAGTATTTAGTGTATGTCACTACAAACTGTTTTGTCACCCGATATCTTTGTAAACTTGTAAAACTTTTGGGTAAATAAATCTTCAAAGCCGTTTGAGATGTTTTGACTTGTTCATGAGGCGTAACATGCGATAAAGAAGTATAAAATATTTAGATAGCACGCGCACTTTGGTTGGTTGATAGATGTGTTTCCCATTAGCCTGGGCAAAAGTTGCTTCTCTTGTAAGAGAATTAACACGTAAGCTAAAGCGAACCCATGTGCAAACACGACAGCTGTGTTTTGTTTCTGAAATACAGAGTTGAAGGTAAAACGAAAAGAAGATAAGCGTTTTGTATTTGGCAACCGTTGCTTGGAAACGACCTTGTACTTGAATCTAATACACGCACTTTTTTGCAATGATAATATTGCCACAATTGATGTCGAGTATAAAAATTCTTAGTCGTACTTAGGCCCTTCTCAGGACTAACCTAGGTGGCTACAAGTTTTTTCGAGATCATGGTTTAGCATGGCCCTTCTGGGCAACGCAATCAAGCTTGCGGGCGGGTTACTTTTTTCAAGAGGAGAAAATTACGGACGCGGGGGGGGGGGGGGGAGAAATTTCACAAGAACTGTTTGCAGAGCTTGAACCATCAATACAAGTGGTCTACAGTTGCCTTAGGTAAGTTAGAAAATATAGTTGCCAGCAAACTTGAAAAAAATTGAAAATATTGACTATTTTCGAAACTTTGAAAAACTGCAGTAGCGTTTTGTTGGCTAAGCGTGAGCAAGATCTCGATCGTCGAAAAGCTTTTGAAACAATTCTGATTTGACATGATAGTAATTCACTTTAAACATTTTTTGGGAAAACGTAATTAGCCCCCTCTCCCTTCAAAGAACTATTAAGCATCTCTTTCTATCAACCCCGCCCCCTCCTTCCCTCGACAAGAAACAAGTAAGTTTGGGGTGTACTGTAAACAGACGTCTTTTGGAAACTTTAGTTGAAAAATGTCGGAAGGATGATTAATATAAATGTTTTCGACTATAAAAATCAACTTGTAATGCGGGGCTAGAAAATTAAAAAATTGGTTCGAGGCGACCGAAGATTTGCGGCAAAATAACCAATAACCGGGGTGAAATGACTAATACCAGGGGTGAAATGACCAATACCAGGGGTGAAGTGACCAATACCAGGAGTGAAATGACCAATACCAGCGGTGAAATGACCAATACCAGCGGTGAAATGACCAATATTAGGGGTGAAATGACCAATAACGGGAGAAATGACCAACACCAGGGGAGAAATGACCAATAACAGGGGAGAAATGACCTATACCTGGGGAGAAGTGACCAATACCAGGGGAG
>JAOBRD020867919.1:0-12926 GCA_027575215.2 Hydrozoanthus sils | reverse complement strand
GATAATGGTGGTGATGATTGTGGTGATGGTGATGATGATGGTGGTGATGATTGTGGTGATGGTGATGATGATGGTGAGGATGGTGGTGAGGATGGTGGTGATGGTGGTGAGGATGGTGGTGAGGATAATGATGGTGGTGATGATGGTGGTGATGGTGATGATGATGGTGATGATGATGGTGATGTAGTGGTGATGATGATGGTGGTGAGGATAATGATGGTGGTGATGATGGTGGTGATGGTGATGATGATCGTGATGATCGTGATGGTGATGATGATGGTGATGATGGTGGTGATGATGATGGTGAGGATGGTGGTGAGGATAATGATGGTGGTGATGGTGGTGGTGATGATGGTGATGATGGTGATGATGATGGAAGTGATGGTGATGATTGTGGTGATGGTGATGGTGATGATGGTGGTGATGACGGTGGTGAGGATAATGGTGGTGATGATTGTGGTGATGGTGATGATGATGGTGGTGATGATGGTGGTGCTGATGGAAGTGATGGTGGTGATGATTGTGGTGATGGTGATGATGATGGTGGTGATGATGGTGGTGATGATGGTGGTGATGATGGTGGTGATGATGGTGGTGATGATGGTGATGATGGTGGTGGTGATGATAGTGGTGATGATGGTGGTGTTAATGGTGTCGATGATGACACAACTTACCGATTGATAGCTTGGAACTTGTTTTCTCCAGGCCAGTAGAACATTGTAACACTCAAACAACTGGTTCAGAAAGTCCTTTAGAAGAACCCTTTTAGCAATACAAAAAAATACTCTTTAGCAAAACCTTTTCCTGTTCTCAAGAAGTTCATAAAAACCATGGTTTTAAGATTCATTTCGATTTTCTCATTACAAAATGCTTTCAAATGATGTACTAAGAAGAATGCACCATAAACATCCTAATAAGCTTATTTAAACTTAGTGACGGGGGGAAGGGGGGTCTTTTATTGAAAATAATCAATAGCCAAAGACAGAAACACAATAAAAGTCAGTATACTAAACATATTTTTAATAGCAACTAGTTTCTTACACAATTGCAAAACTAATTAAAAACAAGATAAAACTGTTGACAACCTATACTAGCTCAAGAAACACAGTTTTCAAAATGGTCTTCTTTCATTTTATGATAGTTTGCATACTTAACAACTAGCTTTTATTATGTGAATTACTTTTTTGAAATGGAGCAAAACAAAATGAATTTACTTACTACAACCTTTGTAAACAAAATGAAAGCATACAATATGTGCCCATTGTACTGTCAGTAGGTTGCCTATACCTTTTTTTTATTCTTAGAAAAAATATTTCACCGCTAAGTTCTCAAATGCTTGAATGCAATTTAAACTCATTCTGATTTTTTAAAAACCAAAATTCTACTGTATTTCCTTAATGCTACTATAATGGTACTCTTTGATCATTGTATCTTGGTATCATTTTTGCCATGAAAGGTCCTAATTCTAGTACGGCCTAAAGGAAGTAGGTACAAATTTTTCTGGTCAGGAGGTGACGGAACATCTGGTGTTAGGACCTTGTTGTGAAAGAGGACTTGTGTGGTGAAGTAATGGAAGTCTGAAAAGTTAATGAGAGACTCATAGTGATCATTGTGATACGTGAGCAACTGATTCGCACTGGCAGTGATTATGTTACCCAAACCGGATGGAGTGAAGTTGAAAGGGACACGTTCTATACAATTTCGCTAAAAAGACAGAACTTGCTGAACCAAATGAACTCTTAATTGTGGCTGGTGACTTTAATGGTCATGTGGGACCTTATGTAGATGGTTTCAAAGGAATTTCACGGTGGTTTTGGTATTGGAACAAGGAACGATGGTGGCAGAAGGTTGTCAGAGTTTTGTGCTGGAGATCTTGCTATGATGAACACTTAGTTTTAAAAAGGCAAAGAGAGCCACTTCCAGATCACCTGGTGTGGAGACAGAAATAGATTTTATGTTAGTTCAATAGGGTTAGCGCAAAAAATTAAAAATGTGATTGTGATTCCTGGAGAATTACAACATTGCCTGATTGTGATGGATGTGAACAAGCTGGGGGGGAAGCGGGGTGTGAAGAAAACAAAGGCAACCTCAGTGGAGGCGTACAAAAATCTGGAAGTGGGTGATGATGAGGTGAGAAGAAACTTGTCAAGACAATGGATGCCTTATACAGCCAAAGTGATGTAAATACAGGGACTCAGCTAAAAAAGCTGCAGAAAAGGTGTGTGGAGTCAGTCAGTAAGGGTAAGCCTCAGGATGGTGAAACTTGGTGGCGGAATCAAGATGTTTAGGATGCTATTGCAAGGAAGAAGGAAAGTTTTAAAAAGTGGAATAAAACAACCATCTGATGAACAAAAGTCATGCTATACCAGAGATAATAAAAAAAGCCAAGAAAACTGTAGCTAATGCAATGGAGAGGGAAGCAGAAAAGGAACTAGATGAAATAAAGGACAACGAAATTTGATATTTTGGAAACTGAGAATTTATTGTATTTGTATAAAAGATAAGGATGGAAAAATTGTACTCGCAGAGGATGGTCAAAAGAGATTATGGAAAGAACATATGAAAGCTATTATGAATGAGGAGAATCAGTGCGATGGTGTTGTGGATGCTGACAAGGTGGAAGGTCCAGTGGAGGTATTTACTATGGAGGACGTATCAAAAGCATTGGGTAGTATGAAGAATGGTAAGGCTGGTGGACCATCTGGAATCATCAAAGAGCTTCTAGATGCTTCATATCATGGAAAACAACCAATTCTTGAGATAGCAAACAGAATCCTAAATGGAGATGATATTCCACAGGACTGGACGATGAGTACAGTTGTTCCTATTTATAAGAATAAAGGTAGTGTTATGGAGCGTGGTAACTATTGAAGAGTTAAGCCGCTGAAGCATGGTATGAAAGTCGCAGAAAGATTATTGGAGAAGAAGTTCAGGATTATTGTGAAAGTTGATAAAATGCAGTTTTGTTTTGTGCCGGGTAAAGGGACAGTCGACGCTATATTCATTGTAAGAAGATTGCAACAGTACTACATTGCAATGAAAAATAAATTATTCATGTACTTTGTTGACTTGTGTTTGATCAGGTTCCAAGAAGAGTCATTGAATGGGCATCGCAGAATAGAAATGTACCTGAGGGCTTAGTTTGAGCAGTCAAGAACCTGTACAAGGATGCAAAGATGAGATTGCAGGTTGGTGAGGGGTACACAAAAGAGTTTGACGATGGTGTTGGCGTTCATCAAGGATAGGTACTTTCACCATTCTTGTTTGCAAACATCTTAGACGTGCTTTCTGAAGAGGGAAGAAAAGGTGTCTTGTATGAACTGTTGTATGCAGACGATTTAGTGCTAATGGCAGAAATAATGGAAGAGCTGGAAGATCAATTTTATTGTTGGAAGTCAGCTCTTGAAAGGAAAGGGTTTAAGTTGAATCTTGGGAAAACAAATATTTTGGAGTGTGCAGTTGGAAAGGGTACAACAGTTGAAGCGAAGAAGTATGCGGTAAAAGAGCTAAGTCCAACTGTATTCGATGTAAGACTTGTCAGAAATGGATTCGTGCATGCTGTGCTAAGGTAAAGAGAGTGCCAGATAAAATGAATGGAAAATTCACATGTATAGTCTGCACCTGACGAATTGCTGAAAACAAGGAGCAGGACCTACCAATGGATAACATCCTGAGCGAGCTAGAGAGAGTGGATAATTTCTGTTATTTGGGTGACACCATAAATGGCGGTGGGGGTAGTGAGCTGGCTGTGACAAGGAGAGTAGTTCTGGGATGGAAGGCACTTAAAACTATGTCTTCTATGTTGTGTGGGAAAAGGTACACTTGGAATCTTAAAGGAAGAATCTACAGGACATGTGTAAGACCTGTCATGACATATGGATCGGAAACGTCGGTGGTAAGATCGGTTGAAGAAGATATTTTGAGAAGAGCGGAAAGACTTATGGTTCGAAAGATGTGTGGTGTGAAGTTGGCTGATAAAGTTGACACAAGAGAGTTGATGGAAAGATTAGGGCTGAAGGATACAATTGTTGAAATTGTTAGACAAAGAAGTTTGAGATGGCTTGGTCATGTATTGAGAAAGGTTGATGACGAGAGTGTGAAACGGGCATGGAGTGTTAAGATTGAAGGTAGAAGAAGAAGGCCGAAGATAAGTTAGAAGTGAATGATGGAGAGAGAATGTTGTAGGGTTGGTTTGAGCTTTGAGGACGCAAGTAATCGAGTTATGTGGAGAGGTTGCACCAGGTCATGGAGGGAGAATTAGTGACCCCTTGAAAAATGGAAAAACTCCCGACTTAAATAAAATGATGATGATGATGTCGATGATGATGATGATGATGACACAGTGCATGGGGGGAAATAAAACAGACCATTTGGAAGCTAAATTTATTTGCTTTTTACTTTCTGTTAATTTCACTTACCACACTCTACTTAAACTTGAAGCAAACACCATGTGAAGGTTGATAAACACTCCCATATGGAGCTGACCACACACAAGCCTCAATGCAGCAGAAATTGCAGTTAAGAATAAGTTAGTTCCAGGTACACAAACAAAATAGATCTCATCAAATGTTCATGTTTCCTAACCATAAAACTGAGGCCAAGGTTGTCCTGGTACAGTTTGAGAAGTGGAAATGATTATCATAAGAAAGAGAACTTATACTAGCATGTCTATTATTTTGGCTTCTCTAACTGTGCCAGAACAAATTTCACCTCGGTATCATGTGGAAGCTTTGTTACCTTTCAAGAACTGTGAAATGGACTAAAAAGTACTCAACATTGCTACACCTTTAACAAGTTTGTTTATATGCAGTATAATACAAACTAAAGTGAAACACTATAAACTCAAGTGAAACTAAACAACTGTAATGAACTTGGGCCAGACAGAGTACAATTTGTTAATATATAGAATTTTCTAGTTTCTATGGCATCATGAAAACAAATACTGAGAGGAAAGCAAGCTTGACCCCAGAGTCCTTTTGCTTTCTGGTGTCACTTAGGAAAACACATTTATCAATTGGGGAATCAAAAACTTAATTGACCAAGTTGGTAGGAGGTTGGAAATCAGGGCAAATTTGTATCAGTACCAGAGTCACCAAGCTAGTTAAGTATACCATTCTTTTAGTACCAAATAGAGATTGATCATCACAAATTAAAGCAAAGAAGGTAATGACACATAAGTTACACAGTGGTAAAGGGTAATCATTTTATTTTTGGAAATTGTATTAGTATTATTATAAATTTTATTACCACTCAAATTCACCACATTTTATCATATGACTTGTTTTTAAAAATAGAACTAGTTAATGCATAATTTTATAATCTTATAAGGATACTGAAAGACATCTTGGCAGCGAATATAAATCTGTAATAAAGAAAACAAAAGCATTTTACTTACATGAGACTGAGTCACAGTACAACACTGGTTTCCAGATTAAATCAGGTAAAAAAACAACAGATATTCCAGGTAAAGCACCAGCAGCATATAAGTTTTTTTTTGATGTACAGTTTATTACCAGAGGAACCACGCTTTATTTTTTAATGAGACAAGTGAACACAATATTTCAGAGTTGATGCAACCCTAGTGATAACCACCAGTCACAATGACTATGGATGTTGTGTTTTACTTATTAATGATACCATAAAAGGTGTTAGGTGTTGATATAGACTGAGGCTGAAAGGGTTGAGTTCAATGTAAGGAGAAGTTAGATGTTGATAAACTGGCTGGGAATAAAAGGTTGAGTTATCTAAGGAGAAGTTAGATGTTGATAAACTGGCTGGGGCTGAAAGGGTTGAGTTATCTAAGGAGAAGTTAGATGTTGATAAACTGGCTGGGGCTGAAAGCATTAAGTTATGTAAGGAAAAGTTAGACGTTGATAAACTGGCTGGGGCTGAAAGGGTCAAAAGTTATGTACAGATAAGTTAGATGTTGATAAACTGGCTGGGGCTGAAAGGGTTGAGCTACTAGTGAAAGGAGAAAAAATTTATAGATGTTTATAAACTGGCTGGGGCTGAAAGGGTTGAGTTATTTATTAAAGTGAAGTTAGATGCTGATAAACTGGCTGGGATTGAAAGCAAGGGTTAGAAAACCAACCAAATAATTTATGTCCAGACCTGCAAAACTAATCTCGATGCACCCATTAAACATAACATCAGATGCTCCACGATCTGTCTTGAAGGATGCATCAGACCTGAACCCTCAACAAAATGGCTTTTCTTAATTCTGTAAACCAATTGAAAACACTCATTACAAATGTTTATTTTAGCACTTTAAAAACTACCATAGAAAGGAAAACAAAGATATGTTTTGATATTTTTTACTCATATTTAACCTGTATCAGAAACTGAGATGTACATTGCCAAAAGGAGAGGATGTTTACACACGAAACAAGGAACATACTAATTCAATTATGGTACTTATTCAATTGACTCACCGTCTTCCTGAATGAATTTAATACCTTTCACTTCAATGGTTAATCTAACAACTTTACTGCAAATGGCAAATACCAACTGAAGTAGATGTAAACAATGTCAATCATCTACTAGTTCTTCTTCAGTTTAGCCAGCATGCTAAAGAAGGAGCTTCATTTTGAAAGTATTTTGATCCTCATTATTTGTAAACAATGAGCACCAACAGAACAAAATAATACAAGTGGGATGAACTCCTTTAAACTTTTAAGTTCATTCTGTAAACCCCCCACAATGTGAAGAAAATAAAAAATAATATTATTAACAAAACCTTAATTTATATATTACTGCTTACTTTGGAAACTGCTGCACAATATTTGACACCAGTCCACTGAGTTTCATCCCTCGTAACCTTCTAAGATGCTTCTCAATCTAGAACAGGTAAAAAGCTGCTTTAACTTTAAAAACTTGTTAGGAATGATAAAGGTTGTATCGGTTTCATGACAAAAGTTGACAAGAACCAGCAAGTTTGATCTGTCTAGAACTTAATAAGGAAGGTTATTTGGTAGCTTGGAGTTTCAGTGTATTATGTGCCGCGGGCACCAGCATGGCTGCCACAGGGAGTTTTAGCTCTCTGCTTTTTATGAATTTCTTTGTTATTATCTGCCGTTTTACCTTACATGTTTATGATACCTCTTTATTCAAGACCTCAAAGAACTTTGACGCCGCTTTATTCACCTCAAGGATGTTTCGAGTCCAGTTTTGCTTTCAACATAATTTCCAACAATCACAACAAAATGGCAGGAAGTTTAAAATCAATATGCTAAAGAGTGCATTCAAGTAGACATCTTTCAGTATCTCAAAATGGAATAAACACGGCCAAACGTCTCTCCTTGTCCTGATCCTCCCATGGACGTAACTATTTTTGTGGATGTTGCTCGAAACCCCGGGCCTTAATCTCATTGCTTCAAAACACTGCTTCAGTTGGAAATTTGCATGTTTGCTCAACCATCACGACTTACACAAGGAACAAATTGTTTAAACTTTGCCGCATTTCTGATACCTCGCTTCCTGCTCCAATACTCTATGAACTAAAAAATGCTGGTATTCTTCGTTATCGTGGACATCGAGCTGGACGCAGGAAAACTCCCGTGTGTGTTGATTACTGCCGTGACAGGAGTGCTAAAAAACTAAAAGAATGATCCCCCGAAAGGCATCTTATTCCTATCATGTAACTACCACAGAAATTGAAATTAAATTGATAAAGAATGGAATTCGTGCTTCTGTGGCTTTAGCAGGTAAAATCGCACTCATAAGGATGTGGATGTGTGCGTAGTTAGTGAAACACATTTAAAATTGGACATGCCAGATGCTGTGGTCAATATTCCCAACTACTCAATTTATAGGAGATAGAAATTGGTCTGGACTGGATTTGAGGGTGAAAGGTGGTGTAGCGACATATGTTAGAAGTAATATCAAAGTTGTGGACATTTACTGATCGAAGTTGTTTGAGCTCATTTGTATTACATTAGAACTCCCTGGAGAGAATCGTATGCTGGTATGCGGTTTGTATAACCCACCAAATCACAGTTATTTAGATGTTGATCTGATGGAATATGTGATTAATTTTACCGTGAACATCTTGGAGAAACATCTGAACACTGTTGTGGTGTGCTGTGGTGACATGAACCGCTTGGATATTAGTCGCCTTAAAGAACTGACTGGTTGGAACACCTTAGTTGATTTCCCCACTCGTGGGAATGCACATCTCGACAATTGTTTGTAATGACCAACAGACCAGAGCTTTTTTCTAAATGTCTGCCTTTTAGTATGTTAATAAAGACTGACCATACTGGGATCATTCTATCTGTGGGTATTAAGTTAAAACCTATTTGGCGTAAGATTAAGATCTGTGACTGCGATTAATAAGGAGAAACTGCCGATTAATAAGGAGAAACTCAATGACATAAAGAGGAGGATCTCTGAAGTGATTCGTCAGAATAGAATGAGTTTTGATGCTTTTAAAGGGAGCAAGGCATGGTGCAAAAGAGTTGACACCCTTTCTCAGCGGTGAAGTCGCCCTGCAAATTTCTGTCTGGATAATGAGTTACTGACAATGTTAAATGATTATTTTGGAACCCTTTACCATGGCAATATGTATGTCAAGCCTAGTTTGTTGTCAATATGTTCTGGTGTATCTATTCTGGAGGTGAGTTGCAGGTGTGGAAGGCGCTTAAAGGGGTCAAAAGGACTGTCACCGGGGGCTGATGCCATACCGTACTGGGTGTGGAGGGAACACGCGGAAACCCTCACGAAAGTTGTCACCAAGCTGTGGAACCTCTCACTCTCTTCTCATTCATGGCCTAAGTCTTGGAAGAGGGCTAATATTAACCCTCTCCCCAAGATTGATGTGCCCAAGGAAAACAGCGATTACCGCGGTATTAATATAACGCTGGTTATTGCGAGAGTGTTTAAAAAGGTGGTTTATCAGCCCCACGCCAAGGAGTCATTCGAGAATAGTATTGTGCCTTTGCAGTTTGCATATAGATGGAGGCAATTGCACTAATGCTTCATTGACTATTCAGCACAAGGTTCTTAGTTTTCTAGATAATCCTGCTTGTAAAGGGGTTAGGCTCTTCAGTATGGATTTTAGTAAGGCATTTGACATGGTGAAGCATGATTTACTCGCTGATTAGCACGAACGTCTCAATCTCAACCCTTATATTTATAATTGGTATCTTAGTTTTCTTTCTGATCGGCAACAAAGAGTTGTGTATAATAACAGATTTGTCGCAGAATGAAAAGTTGTCAATAAGGGTACCCAAGGGTCTGTAAGCGGGCCTTATTTATTTAATTTTTTTCTGAATGATCTTAATATTCAGTTAGAAGGTGTTGACATACTTTTTAAATATGCCGATGACATATTTAAATGTCATGCAATCCTAGAAAGTGCAAAGAGCTTATCGTGCCCAAAAAAGGGTTTGTAGAGGAACTGTCTGAAATACATAATATTCCACAATGTAGCAATATTAAACCATTAGGTTTAACATTCCAACACAATTGTAAATATGCAAGTCACGTGCGTGAAAAGCTTGTTAAGGCTAATAAATGCCTGCACATAATAAGAACTCTTAGCAAGAGGAGTACAATCAGGAGGAGTTGGATTATCTGTTTGATTCTATTGTTATGCCTAATTTTTTGTATAGAGTTTCCTCTTCTGATCTTAAAAACGTACAGAACTTTTTAGATAGGTGTTATAATCACAGTTATATATGTCGAGGAAATTGAATATAAGTGAGCTGCTTGAAAGATCTGACTGCCATATTTTTGAAAAGGCATTGAGAACCAATTCACCCTTGTGAAGATTTTACCTGAAAGAAATCAGAGTGCTTCAAATCGCCCTATGTAAATAGACTTATTTTTAGATATGATATTCTAAAACTCCTTAGTTAATGTAAATAGATGTTCATATATAGTTTTTCTAGAGCTAGCTCTTAACTTTTCTTATGTAACTAATTTGTAACTTGAGATATGTATTTTTATTTCTTGAATTTTTTAAAGACATTATTATTATATTATTATTATTATTATTATTATTATTATTATTATTATTATTATTAGTTTGTGAGAACAATTATATATAACCATGTGTAGTTGTTGGTGTGACCATTCATATGAGGGACTGTGTATGGCTAGATGTAAAACCAGCTCATCTGCCAGTCAGAATGACCTACCATGTCTAACTTTTTAAGGTGATCAGTATCATTCAACTAATAATCTTGAAAGCTACAAGAGATCTTGAGCAACATGACTGGGGGGGAGAGGGTACTTCAGGGTTGAAAGGGTAGGCATGATACTGCAAAAATCCCCAAAACACCCTAAAAAATACCTAGGCATTAAAAATTTTCACCCTAAAAAATACCTAGAGCTTGGTTTTAAAATTACCCTAAAAAATACCAATTGAAAGCTGGAATTTTTTTCTAGATAGCTGGCAGGTTGGTGCTAAGTCCCCTCGCAATGTGCTGAACATGATAATGACAGTGGGCCTAATAGGACGCTTGGCGAAAGACTTTTGTCTTAACTTTGAATTCACTATGCAAGTTTGTTAAAATATAGGACTTAATGCAGCCTCATAGCTTCATGTTTTTCAACCCTAAAAAATACCAGGCTCTTGGTTTAACAGTCTGACAGGATTTCTTTTTTATACAACCTCTTAAAAGTACCCCCCCCCCCATCCTCTCCCAGGAACATGATAATATTTCAATATGTTGAGGTTTGAAAATACCTTGTTCATTCCCTGAAAGTATTTCTCTTTTCTGTGCTGATTCTGATGTTTATACAAAACTTGATGAATTGTTTCCATCTGACTCCATAATGAGTGACCTGACAACCTATGGCTCAGCAAAGACAACTTCTTTGCTGTCTCTAATGCTGCAGCTGCAAGAAGAAAAAGCAAAAAGCTAAAGGAAGAAAATGTCATACTGTATACAGACTTGTCAATGAGAAAAAACAGAGGCAAGCAGTACGTGCTTTGCAAGCCTTAGTATAGCTGAGGAGTGCAATGGTGTGCAGTAACCCCTGGGGTAGATAAAACACTCTACAAGGATACCGTATTTCTTGGCATATAAGTCAATTTTTTTCAGACCCAAACTACGGGAGACACATTAAAATGCATTATAATAAAACACATTTGTGCAGGAACCGCAAAGCACACGGGGCATAAATGCATGTACATTTCACTTTTACTTGTCCAATCAAATTAGTTCATTCCCATGCTATAAGTTTTACCTTTTCCGAAAATGAGAAGGTGTGGTGAAAACTATTGTGAATAAAATACTTCTAAAGTGAAGGGTTGACTTGTACACAGGAATATTGCTAAAGAGATTTCTGACAAAGGTTAAAGGTTGACTTACATACCACATCAACTTATATGACAAGAAATACAGTAATTATAAAAGGATAGAGTTATTGCAAAATCACCATCTACATTCTCTTGATTTAACCACAGATACTGAATAGGTCCTTCAGTCACTGTGGTATAAAAATTATGTGTATTTAAACACAAAATATATAGATTTGAGTGAGGCCAAGTAAGAGGGTTTATGGGGTTCTTTGTTGATGCTGTAGATCAGGGAAACTTGGATTATGCCCCATTCCATTGGTTAAGGCTTCACTTGAATCTATACAATATTATGTTGTGTTTACACATATGCCACTGAAGGACTTCAGTACTCTCTTCCAGGCTCAGGTTAGCTCAGTTTGTTAGAGCGACAAATATTTGTTTTCTTAGGTCGTGGGTTCGAATCCCACCGAGGTCAGAGATTTTTTTTCTTTCCTTTGTGTGGGTTTATGGGGTTCTTTGTTAATACTGTTGATCAGCAAAACTTGGATTATACCCCATTACAGTGATAAGGTCTCACTCAAATCTACATATGTTATGTTCTCTTGATTTATTTTGGCCCAAAAACAATTGTATAAGTCAGATACGTGATCTTGACACACAGTAACTTTCAAAATATACAAAGATGTGCAATTATAATTGATATTCAAAAAGATATTTTGTCATTTGGGAAAATATGGATCACATGCCTCAAGCTCTTTTAGGCGTGTGACAAGGCATGCAAGTGCGATTTCACGCCTCTCATTGACAAGCCTATCTAATCAATGCCAGTAGTAAATATGCTCTGCACCAGCTAATGATTCATGTTTCAAAACCAAATTTGTAAAATCATAAGATGCCAGGTCGGGCAGGCATTTACAAGATATGTATCCTTTTGATAACGGTTGTAACGGAACAGTCACTTCAATTATGGTCGTCAAGAATTCAAACCTAGCCAGGACTATAAAACTGTAAATGTAATCCAAAACAAAGTACAAAAAAGACAAAAGTGTGGGTTCTGCCATTTCGCACGTGTGGTAATCAAAACACCGACTGGAAACATTAGAGGGATCAGTACTCGAGATCGAAACTTGAGGCACCTGATTTTTTGTCATACAGTACCTAGGTAACAGATAACTTAGTCAACTAAATATATCTTACCTGTGTCGATGGATTTGTTAAAAATATTCTCGGTCTGGTGAGGAAAATTGCTGATAATTATATGGGGAAAGTTTCTGTTATTCCAGGACAATTCTGCCGCCATCTTGGTCCGCTTGTTTACCGCTGACATTGTCTCGCTGGTTCATCATCAAACGCTAATTTTAAAACTACGTCCTAAGCTCTGTCCAGCATGAGAAAAAAAAATCAAAACTGTACCGCACGTGTTGTGTGACAGTGCCGAAGTGTATTTATAACTGGCAACGATAGTCCTATGCTGTAGAAATATACACGCTTTTTTTAAGGGGGTGGGGGGGGGGAAGATTCGAGGGATTCGCTCGAACCCTTCCTTTACCTCGAGCGATTTATTCTTTGGTATTTCTTTTCAATCTTAATAGAAACATTACATGTTTTTAAAAATCATGGTTGGCGGAAACAATAAATTATGGGGGGGGGGGGGGGGGGGCACCGCGCGGAAATTGTA
>JAOBRD020867918.1:0-29629 GCA_027575215.2 Hydrozoanthus sils | reverse complement strand
AGTAGTAGTAGTAGTAGTAGTAGTAGTAGTAGTAGTAGTAGTAGTAGTAGTAGTAGTAGTAGTAGTAATAGTAGTATCGTTAATATAAAATGGAAAGCCTAATTTCAAACAGTTATATTGCCTGGTGATGAAGCACTTTTTCTTAAGTGTTCTGAGTAAGAAATGTGACTTTCGTTTTTTTGCAACGCAGATTATGGCAATGTTGAGAGCAATAATTGACGTTGGCCTCCATAGTCAAGGCATGACCAGAATAGAGGCCATAAAACTAATAGAGAAATACGCTTGGGAGACAAGTGACATCGCCTTCAAAGAGGTCACGCGGTATCAAAGCTCTCCCGGACAGGCGACTGCGTATAGCGTTGGTCAATCAGCCATAAACAAAGCAAGAGGTCTAGCTGAGAACTGCCTTAGAAAAGATTTCTCTTTACCGGAATTTCATTATCAAGTTTTACGCCAAGGAGAAATTCCGCTAGATTATTTGGAGCAGAATATAAACAGTTTTATTAAATGTGCGTTGGACAAACAATTGAGCGGGTGCCACAGCGGTCTGTAGGCCTTAAACCATAATCGCAAATTTAGCTATGTCTATTAACAAAGCAAAAATCTTGTCGGCCCCTTACAGTATTTATAATATATGCGAGTTTGAAGTTGTTACTTCAAAACAAAGTTTGACATAACTTTTGAGTATGGTTAGTGCGCACGCCCTGAATGACTTTGTCAAAAATACTACACGTTAGAAAATAAGAACACTTTTGATGCTAAAAAGTATTACTGGATGCAAGGATCTTAGAAAAATTATATTGTATAAACAGACGTGAGAGCTTTGTATAAGTTCTATGTTTTCTTCATATTATATTTGTAATCTTTTCAACTTAAAAGTCATGCCTCCAAGTTTGAAATTTATAGACCAGGGGCCGGCTGTTCAAAGGCCGATTAGCAAAAATCCAGGCGGTTAAACTTTTAATTTACGTTCATGTTTCGAGCCTCATCGAGACTGTTTTGAATTGACAATCATTTTTAATGAAAATGCTTGTTTTGTAAAAACCGTAACCAGCCTTTGAACAACCCAGCCCAGATGTAAAGTGTGAGGTCATGGCTTGATAAATGAAATAGTTTATTGAGATAACACAACTTTGCCATAATGTGCACTACTCCCAGTGTGATATATTATGCCAATTGTCTGTATCAGATGCTGAGGATGCAATATTTGCCTATGACTTCAAACTTATGTTTTAAGAAAATATAGTGTTGCATCATGCAAACTTTTTAAACAAAGCGTTATTTGCGAAATAAATTATCAGGTTTAACGTCCAACAGAACTTGTCTTCTAAAACCGACTACAGGTGACTTACTACGCGTTGAGTAATGTAATTTGCGTTACCCCTTAAAAAGCCAGGAAGGGGGAGGGAGGGGGGGGGGGGGAGAAGGGTTGCCTGATTACCCTAGTTAGTAAGACGCCATTCTATCGTGCGAGAGGCCCGGGTTCGATTCCCAGCGGCCCTTCACTTAATATCTTAAAATAATTGAGAAGGTGCTGCCTTTGCTCTAACATCTGCATGTGGACGGTTAGACCTTGGCGTCTTCTGGACAAGGGCGTCAAACCTTCGGGTCCTACGTATACAGTTGAGTTGTAATACCTATAGGCTATTTCGGAATTACGCTCTACTGCGCACAAACAAACCCTTCAAGTCACGGCTAGATGCTCAAAACACAGCAAATGTATGAAAAATGAGCATCCACCCTCGTCTTGAAGGTTTTATTTCTGCACAGTAGAGCGCAATTCTGAAATGGCCTATTGGATTTGCCTTAATGAAGGCTATAAACGAAGGGTCTTCTAGCGGGAAACCTCAAGGAAGCCCGTAGACTAGTGAGCTGGTAAGGAGCGTTTATCATCAGAAATTCTTTCTATGCGCTGCCGCCAAAAGCACATCTAACGCGCGTTTTCTTTCTATGTCCTCTAACAACGATGCAAAAGCCCAGCAATTCAACATAAACTCAGGTTGCAGGTTGGGTACAGGCTGACAGTACCACTTTCTTATAACTTTTAAGGAGTAGGACTACTTATGACTACTTATCCCGTGGTATATCTGCACACTAAGGTGATAACATCACAGGTGATACCTATCACGTGATAACATAACATGTGTTATCATTTTGAACCAAATCTTATCACGGCAGTTATACCAAAGACGCGATGTGAGTGGTTTTTGTTTAGAAAGTGTGTTGGCGGTTTTATCAAATCTGCTATTTTACCGTTGATATTAGAAGCAAAATTTTTCATGTAAGCCCCCCTCCTTATGCAGATCGAGCATAATTTCATGCCTTGCTTGTTTTATTTTTCAAACTATTTTGACTAGAAGTGAACACTTATTTTACTTATTTAGCTTTGTCAAACAAATTGTTCAGGTAAATTACATTTTAGGTCGACTGTTAGATCTAAAGAAATGTCGTGACAGCGAGATAAATGATGTCAGATTTAATCGACAACATGATGAGTTAATCGACTTCCCTTTGGGACAAAAACAATATAAATATAGCTCACAACAAACAATTTTCCATCAAGCCACAGCAATCTCGAAGGAAATAACTTACAACACTTCTTGTTGCTTTCAATGACACTTCCGTTCATATGGATGTCGTATGTACCCAATTACTTATTTAATCATCTAGGTTACTTCAAAAGAAACGCTTTTGATCTATTGAGGAAAATCGTCCATTATAAAAGCTAAGTTCTTGTCAATGACTGGTGTAAGTACAGAGAAACTTTTCACTTGTAGATCGACTAAGAATGAACAGCAATCGAGTGCCGACCCCGCCACGATTTATAGCGCACGAAACATTTCCGACACGTTTTCACTTTCCCACTTTCCATCAACACTGTCATTTATCATTTTCATACATTACCCAAATTTATAAAATATCCGCGAATATCTTGCGTTGTTTGATCATGACATTAAGTTCTATTAATGGCAACCAAACAAACAAATTGAAACGCCTTTCTGTCACATGTTAACTATTAAAGATGACGGTATTGAAAGGCTACTTTGAAGATTTCATTCTAAATAATTTACTGCTGCAACACTTGCTTAATGAGAAATTTTCAAGGGAGTTTGCTTTAACTACTTTAACTCATAACTTTCTCCTTTTCATTTAGTTTAAGCTACCACCCTTAGCCTTGTGTTTTGAATTGGCCTCAAACCTGAAGATTAATTCTTGCTTTTGAAGAAATTATTGATTCACAAGTTGAAAGCTCTGAAAAAAATTCCGAGTCCCTGACGGGAATTGAACTCGCAACCCTCTGATAAAATGTCAGATGCTCTACCCACTGAACTACAGAGACTCAATGAGGAACCGAGCACGTGACTGGTTAAAATCTTGTCTATCCTCGTTTGACATATGTCAAGCAAACTGCTCGCTCGATATGTCCAATAGTATGTTGCTACTGGCTTCTTTTATCAAATGTTAGTCTGAATCTTGGATATATAGTTAGAGAAATTATTGATTCACAAGTTGAAAGCCCAAAAAAAATTCCGAGCCACTGACGAGAATCGAACCCGCAACCCTCTCATTACCGGTCAGGTTCTTGCTTTTCTTGCCCGTCAATTCTAACCAGTCTTCAAAGATTTTGTAAGCAGAAATTAAATAATAAGATCATTGTACTTTAAATTATTATAAAGGCTTTATCATTTTATCTAATATAGCACTGTTAGTCCCTTTCACTTCCTCATAGGTAATTAGTATCTAAATTTGCCTTACTTCTGCAATGCAGAAGTTGCTTGATTTCGGGAATAGATTTAATTACCAAAAAATTCCTCTTCGACGAGTTCTTTACTTTTCCAAACCATTTGCAAAAAAAGAATGCTTTTAAGCTAGAAGGATTTTCTAACTCATCATCTTATAAACGAGATAAGCAGTTAAACCGATGGGTGTCAAGGCTTTTGCAAAAACGGACATTTGCATATAACTTGAGAATGGCGACTTAATCAAGTGCAGTGCGCGAGAGCAAAAAAGGTCCAGCTCTTTGATAGATCAATTGGACATCATTCAATATTTGCAAGACAACCTTTATTCGAAATATTACAATCACCTTTTGTTAGCTCACAAAGAAACGAAGTGCTGGTGTTTCCAGTTAGTGTGTAAACTTGTTTTAGCGGTATTGCAGCATCAGAGGTCAAAGCTCAAAGGGTTGGCCGACTCAACTTAGAGTAACACACCAACTTGATTTAGTTCACACGCTAATTACAAAGCCTGTTATTTTGGGCTCATAGCTGGAATAGCTGAACTCATTTTAATGCTTTTAGCATTAAATCATCTTTTGTGTCAATTTTTTTTGTTTTCATCTAAGATTTTCCTGCCTACTTAATGTTGAATGAATTTTCAATTTTATTCAGGTATGAAGTTCACGTATGCCTGAAACATGGAAATCATTCAAGAGGGTTGTTGGTGTTGTAAATGTTTACTGTTGCCCGAAATGAGGAAATCTGGTTTCTCTAACCACCGAGTTACATAACCGCATCAGGCCGGTCCCACTCGATTCAAATGTCTTCAAAACGAACTTGAAATCACTTAAACTTTGGTTTTAAATTTCCAGTTGAGTCGTTCTTGGGGAACGGTTTATGTTTTTATCTTGGAGTTAAAACTGTTGTTTCCTTTGTATTGAATTTCCATCGATTTACGTCTTACATCTTTTAATGCCGATATACCAGAAGACAAAGTGAGGGGAAAGGCGGGGAAAAGGACACTTACGCGAGTTCTTCTTGTCCAGCGGTTTACCGTCCCGGATGTTAACATTTTATACGGTCAGCGGTCCTACATACCGAACTCGCACACAGGTTCAAACGGCCAACAAATTCAAAAGTCTCCGCCAATGGGACATAAACATATCTAGGTCGTTAACAGGAAAAGGGACTACTCTATTGTTAGGCAAAATCTAGCTGATCGAGTGTTGTTGCGCTTGCAACATTTAAAACGCCCATAATACTCAACGCTGGGAAATCTTCAAACCAAAAAAATAGTTAAACTAACCTGCAAAGTGTTTGGAAACTAAAAGTTGCTAATTAATCAGAAATAAGACTTTCAAGACATGACTGGAACTTAATCAAAAAGCTGAAATAGCCGTTTAGTTTCGCTCTAACTTCAAGCTGTATTTCTACGCTTGTTTGATTGTTTTTTTCACTGACCACACATACAGAATAGGATAGCACTTCAAATTCAATTCAAATTCAAATGATTAATTACAGAGATTGAATCGAGCAAAAATAGTGCCCACACGAAATGTTGTAAGCCGAGTTTTGTCACTGGAAAAATTTTGGCTATTGCGCAGGCCCGTATTATCAGTGCTATTTTTTTTTAAAATCTAGTTTCTTGAAAAATATTGCTAAATTCTTAATTCACCCTTTAATTGATCCAATCCATTGACAGAGGCATGCTTGAAGTAGTTGGATTGACTTTTTCAAACATTCAATTTCTATTTAAGTTCCACGAGACCCCTTTTCTGTTATTTGTCTACATATGCTTCAAACATCTGTGACAGTAGAACTGCTTTCTTCTCACAGCACTCGCATATGAGTGAAAAAATAAATTTGAAAATGCCTTTGATAAGAAAATAAACAAAGTATGACAAACATCGGTTTGTACACGCATTGTGTTTTTATTCGTGTTCCTTATTAGTTACTCTATAGAAACATAATACACTGCCTGCATAAATAAACTGGTAACTCAGAAAGTTTAAATCTTAATTCTTAGCGTCCCTTAGTACTGCTTGGTAATAAATACAAACTGATGTCTTTCTTTAGTGTTAACCATAACTATGTATGTCGTGCCCATCTTTAATTTTACGTCTGTAATAGTTTTCGGATTTTACCGAAAATAGCAATAACACCCAACCGGAAGAAACTTTACCCACTCTTCAGCTGCTATAAATTATTTCCGTTTGGGAATACATCCAGTGCGTAGGGGCTCGTCCTCCATTTCAATCCCGTCGCCAAACACTGTAACAAGCTGACGGTGAACCCTGCAATGAGAGAGTAGAATGGACGCGGCAACTCAGAGATTTGTAAACTTCTACCTCACCTTACCACAGGGATACCAGCCTTAGGGCAACATTTATTGACAGCGCAGTAAAGCAAACATTATGCACTACAGTAAGTCTGATACCGCGAGACTCTTGAAAACAAATATAGCGGGGACAGACACGGTCTATTCTGCTCTCTGCACTAATTTAATGTTCCGTTAGTTCATGCTGAAAGATAGTCAACATAATCTAAATGACCACTTAATCAGAAAATAAGAAAACGAATTATTTCGTTAATTAAGATTCAATAGATTTCAGAATTTGCCAGCACATGACTTATTCACGACATAAAAAACAGCGAACGGAAAAGAACGAGCTAACTTTACTTTATGGATCGAAAACAACCTATCACAAACATTACTTTAACCCAACAACCAATCACATTGTAACTTTAGTTCAAAAATCTGTATTTGCGAGCCATACTGTATTAATATTCAACTGACGCACTATTCATCACTTGACTCTGAAGATGACTTCCGCACAGGTTGTCGAAACGTCAGTCACTTACACCGACAGCAGTCCTTCTCAGGGCTACACTAACCCGGACGATCTCATCACGAGATCTACAGTCCTTCTCGGGGCTAAACTAACCCGGACGATCTCACCACATGATCTAAAGTCCTTCTCAGGACTACACTAACCCGGACGATCTCACTACACGATCTACAGTCTTTCTCAGGACTACACTAACCCGGACGATCTCATCACACGATCTACAATCCTTCTCAGGACTACACTAACCCTGACGATCTCACCATACGATCTAAAGTCCTTCACAGGATACACTAACCCGGACGATCCCACAACACGATCTACAGTCCTTCTCAGGACTACACTAACCCTGGTGATCTCACCACACGATCTAAAGTCCTTCTCAGGACTACACTAACCCGGACGATCTCACTACACGATCTACAGTCCTTCTCAGGACTACACTAACCGTGACGATCTCACCACACGATCTAAAGTCCTTCTCAGGATACACTAACCCGGACGATCTCACCACACGATCTACAATCCTTCTCAGGACTACACTAACCCGGACGATCTCACCACACGATCTACAATTAAGAGTTTCCTCCTGCAGTTTTCCTGGGAATTTATAAACTTCAAACAAAATAGAGATACTTTTCTTAATTATTAAGTGGCATACAAAACTCAAGGGATTTGCCAGATTTCCGTGTTGTTTAACTGTCGAGTTTTGACTGCAATTACCTGCTCGAGCGCATCTTTCCTTGACATCCCCCCCCTCCCATCACACACATTCAGTGACACACACAAACAAATAAAACTTACCTTACTGACAATGTCGATTCCTTGAGAAGTTCACCGTCTGCGTTCCACATTCCAACTGAGCGAGTTTTTCTCCCTGTGGTAACTGAAGGGTTTGTCTGGTCGTTACAAGTCCCTTCACAAGCTTCTTTGTCGCTCGGCGAACAAGCACGGATAGAACACTCTTTAACTCGATGCGTTTCCACAAAATCAAACTCAAACTATAAAAAAACAACGGATTAGAAAATGAACACGTATGCTTCTGAATGAAATACCATTCTGAAGCATCCCAGCACACATATCCACAGGACGCTCCGGCAATGGTCACACACTTTACAACAGGCCACCCCGGCCGCGCTCACCTGATGACAGTACACATTTACCCACAACTTCTTGTTTTAAGATCTTTTGTCTTTTCTATCTATAATCTTTAGGAGGACGAACAAGGGATGGAAACACTAAGCTTTACTTAAATGTAAACATTAAATTCTGTGAAAGCTCACAAATATAGACGAATTGTTATTATAAGCTTCTGAATGTTGGTCTTTACTACAAAAAATATATATTCTACTGAACTTTCGTCTAGGGTTGTTTTTAAATCGTGAATATATGAAGTCACCTGGTCTTTGGAATTAAAGTTTCTCTGTACATGTGCCAACATTTGGGGCTTGGAGCACTGCTTGACGATGATAAGGTCCGTGTAACCGTCCCCAAGGTGACAGCTCGGGGAGGGTCCATCAGGCGAGATTTTGCAGGGACTGGGGAGAGTTATCAAGCTGGCACCTACCACTCGACCACGAAACACTTGTATTTCTTCAACTACGACAACAACAACAACGATAATGTTGACGACGACGATGATAATGGTGATAATAATAATTAAAACAAGAATTTAGCAATAATATAAAAGATAGCACTAATAATAAAGTTTTTTGATAAAAAACTAAACCCAACGACAACAAAAACAACTTAACAAAAGGCTAATGAAAACAAAGCCTTGAAATCTTGATCTTTGTTCTTTTATCTTAGAACTTGACTTTGTCAGGCCCGTAAAAGGGGGAGAGGGGGGTACGGGTACACTCGCACCCCACTACAGGCGGCAAAGGTCCACTTTTTTGTTGATCAATTATTCGAAAAAGCAACATTTTCGCCTATGTACTTCTAAATCGACTTTAAAGTTCAGAATTTTGAATAATATCCACGTTTTTAACGTTGGTTTACATTTTAGTCTCAAACAACCTTTTTTCCCCGAGAGTCGCGCCTTCGGCGCTCATTTGGTTCGCCTCCTCGTTCAGTCGCACCCTCCCGCAAAAAGTCCTGGCTACGGGCCTGTTTGTTTTCATTAACCTGTTGTCCTCTTGTTATTGTGTCACAGTAATATAGCTTAACTATAATGACAACAATATTAAGAAGAAGAATACCACTAATAGTAACAGTTAGTAATTACAAGAAAAATAGCAACAATAATAAAAGTTATACGAAGAAAAAGCAAACCATACGACAACAAAAAACCTCCACTTTGATCTGAAGGCAATGAAAACAAAGCCTAGAAACTTTGATTTTTGTTTTTTGTCTCAGAGTTTGACTTTCTTTTCATTAACCTAGTGTTATGTTAGTGTTGTGTCACAGTCGAAAAGTTTTCCAACTGTGTTAGCATGTAGTGAAGAATTTAACCTGATGTTTTCGAGACGACAACGAAACGTTGCCTAATCTTAGTGTTTTTATTAAATTCTTTATCAAAAGTTACGTTCATCGAGTTTGACTCTGTTTTCATTATTTTTCTCTTATTTTTGTGTCACAGTCGTCGACTATATCAACATGTGGTGAAATATTTACCCTCAAGTTTGACTTTACGATGTTGTCGAGATGACAACTAAACGTCGCCATATCCAGTTAGCGTTTTTTAGATTGTTTACCTGAAGTTACGTTTATCAAGAAAAGTATAAAAATTTTATTTGTAAAAATATAATATTAGCGAACTATGAACACTGTTATCAGTTTGTAATTTTAATTACGTTTGTTTTCGTTCAGTTTATTGCGTTCTTGAACTATAGCTAAAAATAATATAGAATTAAGATAATACACAAATTTTTTAGCGTTACAGATTGCCGAAGTATTACGAAGTTACAATGTGAGTAATCAGTTTAATATTTACGCTAGCCAGTCACTAAAGAAAAAGCAACATTCTTCCAAAAAAATTAAAAACTTCCATCTAATACTTCTTTGAAACTAAAGAAGCTACACTAAGCATAATTGAGATCGGTTATTCCTACAGCCGGATGTTACTGCCGTGCGCAACAAAGTGTGACGTCACAAAGGACGTGCGTGGGAAACAACTCTAACCCCCGCATTCTACTGTCAGTTTAAAGTTGCACTTGGTGGTGAAACAGTCAACACCTAATATTTAGCCTGCGAACCAAAATCCCAAGAAACAAACAAAAAAAACAAGTCTACCAAACGCTTGTTCTAGCCGCGCGCAAATGAGCATAGCGTCACAAAAGATAACTGTGACACCCGTATTCTACTGTCAGTCTGATATCGCATTTGGTGTTGCAACAGTCGGTTAAAACTTAATGTTACGACTGCACACCAAATCCCAAGAGACAAAAAATAAACCCAACATGTTACAGTTGCGCGCAAATGATTGTAACGTCACAAAGGGCCAGCGGGAAATAACTATAACACTCGCATAATACTGTCAGACTGGTATCGCAGTAACATATCCCTACCTGGTTTTGCATCTAGGCCTGCACCGTTTTCTTCACCAGATATTGCTGGATTCTCTAGGGAGGCTGGCTTAGAGCACACTTCGCACCTAATGAACCAAGTTAGATAGATAGATCAAAATAGATCAGGTTTAACTATAAATCAATTTAAATTAACTCTTTTTCTTCGGAATTTTTCTCTCACAAGTTGGGGTCAATCTGGTTAAAATTTTTAATGTTAAAATGTTACAAAGATACTGGTATTTACTCTTTGACCGTTCGAAATGATTGTGACAACAAAGTAAGGACTTCCGAGTATGTCGCAGGGACTTCTCTTGCTTTCATTAGATAAAAAAATCTTCTTTTTGCTCTTTTAAAGTTCTATTCATATGACTTCCCTCTTTAGATGTTAGTTCTATCATTTGGATGAACTGTTAACCCATGCAGGAAACAGCTGTGAATTGAAAAAGGATACAACGTGCTAAATTTATTTGCTTTACGTTGAATGAATTAACACCTCGAGTAATAAAGCATTAAGCTGTTCCATTTTTAAATAAAATGCACTACCCTCCGCGTTAAAGTACCAGTAAGAAGCCCATCACTCTCGCTTCGTTTGCTAATTATTTTACAGGGTTCGTACCCTTTTTGGACTAAAGATTCAAGGGCTTTTCAAGGACTTTCAAGGACAAATTTTCCATTTTTCAAGGACTCTACGCACTGCAAAATCGAAACTTATGGCTTTTTACAGAAAGAGCGAATAGTACACAACTTTTCATTGGCCCTTAACATTCCTGACATTCAACCAATCAGAGCAATGAATTTAACCAAGAATGTATATGTGCATGGGGCGTTTGATCGACGTTCAAAGAGGTGTTTTTATCTGTTTTTTATCATTATGTGTTGCTACGTTCCTGCCAGTAGCACATATGTTCACACAAGGCACTCTAGAATCTAAGTTGGGTGAAATTAGCTACAATTTTCAAGGACTTTCATGGCCTTGAATTTTTATTTTGAGATTCAAGGATTTTCGAGGTGCGTGCTAACCCTGGTTTTTGGTGTAAACTTAAGAATGTTTTGACAACAAACTCAACTTTGTTAAACATCTTGAAGATCTTTTCTGCTTTGTATCAAGCAATATCAGTAAAAACAACCGCTAAAAGTACAACAGGTGGTCACTCACTACAAGTACATACCCCTTCCTACATCTTGTATTGTCTCTCGGATGGGACTGGTCCCGAGTCTGACTGGGGAGATAAGATATTTCTACGTCATAGGTCCTGAAAAACATTAAACACAGAGTTTTTACGGTTTTGGAAATAACATCCTCGATGCAATTCAATTCAAGCAGTGTTATCAATTTTGATGCTTGGTCTTCAAGCATGTGTTCAAACGACATACGACGTTAAGTTAATGGAAGAATCATCGAAACGTCGTCGGGAGACAAAAAAATTTTTCAGTGTGCTCTTTTGACGACGACAGTGAAAGGTTATTGCAAGCTGCATCCTTCGAACGGGTAAAACAGATCCATTGAGTAAAACTCATTAAAATGCGCAGCACTCCTTGCACCGGAAGGAGTTCGGGTTTTGCTAAATCCTAAATGTACAAATCTTGTTAATCCACGATTACGATGGCGACTTGTACATTTACCCATAATTCCTAGTACATAAACGTCTAAAATTGCCCACAAAAACGCATTTTGCGAATCTGTAAACTTCAAACTTGACACACACAGTGTTGCAAGTACAAGGAAGAGTTTTACCAACTGTTAGCTTCCCTGGGTTTCTTTTAGTGGCGTGAGGTTCGCAATGCATTGTGGTAAAATATGCAGACGCCATCTTTTTCGGAACAGTCAATACTGTACCTTAGTCTACCAAGTCTCGTAGTTGCGGCCCATTTGTACCTCCTCGGTCCCATCCAACGGGACTGCTCACTAGTTTTCAGTACGTCGCCAAGGAAACCGTACGCCAATGAGAAGGTAAACCGAACAATTTTACCATCGCCATCCTTTAACGAACAAATATCCAGTGGTTGAACATTACCTTGGAAGTAGGAGAAATTTTTAGATGATTATTAGAATGGTTTACACTTCACGCAGTATAATATTGACCTTCAGGAACAGAATATTAACAAGGGTGACACATGCGTGATTTCCGAAGGAAGGGTTAATCTTAAAAATATCATTGCTGCTCTAAACTAGTACTGTTATCAACTGAACTAATATTAACGCTTAAATCAGATTACAGACATAGCGAAAAAACAATTCGACTCGCTGAAAAGTGAGCAGAGCCGCCATACATGCAAGCTCCATTTTAAAGAACATGTCCGACTATGCACAGTAATCAATAGGGCTGTGGGTTTACATTTGGACTTCTTTCGTTGACTCTTAAAGTGAACAACCAATTCTAGTTACTGAGAAAAAGAGCCAAACCTCGATGCAAGCACTAACTTTAGTAATTAGCAAGTCTGACCGCAGGAATCTCGAGGGTTTTATGTTTTTGCACGTTTGGACCTCTTTCGTTGACTCTTGAAAAGTTAGTTAAATCTAGTTTCAAAAGCAACAAATGTTTCAAGTAATGATATTTGATCTTATTATTACAACCCTTTCATCTAGATGGTTGACCAAGAACAGACTGTTAGAACATAACACTGAACAGCAAAAATGTGACGCGCCATATTTCTACTCCCACAGCACTCAGGTGACGTGTAGTTCAGTATTGTGTCACGTGGCAAAATTTAGGGTTAATTGGGTAGTGTTCTTAGTTGGACCATGCAGTGACCTTGTTGTAAAGTTTTTTTTTGTTTAGTATAGTAAACAAATCCTTTCTTAAGCCAAGTGACCCATCTGGCCGGCGGCGCTTATCTCCAGTTTCTTTAGTGACTCCCCCAGGACAGGACACTAATACATCGCAGGTTAGCTCCCAGCAGAACTGGTACTCATTTATACAGCTGAGTTGACTGGAACAAAGTCAGGTAAAGTGTCTTGTTCAAGGACACAACATAGTGATCTGACCGGGGCTCGAGCTCTCTACCCGAGGATTACAAGTCTAACTTACTAACCGTTCGACCACTGCACCGCCGACATAGTAGAGTAAAACGTGACATTTAATTTGCCTTTCACTGCATTGGCCAAGGCTTAGCCACTTTGGCTCTGCAACTCGATCAATACAAAGACTAACTCTAACACCAAAGAAAGTAAAAATAGAGCTAGCCCCCCAGAATTGCAGCCTTTATGTTGCAATTGACTTACCAACAATGATATGAAGTGCTGAAGTAACTGGGTCGTTGATTCCCTGGGCAGAATATACGATGACATCGGTAGAACCTACAGTAAGAGAGGAATTGTGTTTGTCTTAAACTATCATTACTCGGAACGAATAGTTCAGCTCTGTTTTGAAACTTTTACTGAGAGTTAACTACACCGTAAAAACTGCAGTAGAGTTATTTTCCGAACGTCATTAACGATTGCGGTACGTCTTCATGGACTGGCTACAAGCAAATTCTTATGATTTACTGGTAATCTTTAATTTTGACTTCAACAACATCCAAATGTTCAACTGCTTGCATCTCCTTTCCTTAGTGGATCTCGAAAGAATGAACGACTATTTGGAGTCACAGCTAAAAACTGTTGCAAGGCATGCAGGTAGCACTGTTAATTTAAGTTCGGATAACCACGTTCCACCATTGTAAAAGCAAAAATCCATGGCGCACAGATAGTGACAAACTTGGTGATGCCAATGACTAATGTCTCCCCAGGAAAATGGAGAGGTCGGGTTTATGATTGGAGCAAACTGCCCATCTGCAATTAAAGGCGGGAGATTATCTCAGGAAATTGCAACGATATTATGCTATGAGAACTGTTTGAAAGGTTCCTGTCAACAATGATTATGTTCAAGTCAGCGTCACCAAAATTTTATCTCGTGACGCGTATATTATCAAGGATGCCGAACGGGTGGGGTTCAAGAACAAGACTGCCCTGTCGAGCACGTCACAGACCACTCCCTTAAGCAAGGAAGCAAGAGTAAAGAATGCAGCAACGAAGAAAACTTGCTGTCCCTACATTCTTGACCCGTTTTTATATCGAGATGCCATTTTCCGCGTTGGGGTTCGCATCCGACATGCAAACGTATCGCACCACGTCAAGCATCCCTGCATTTTGACAAAATTAACATCAAGGACGCTCTCTGCTGGGCCTTGGGTGACAGGAGACAGTACTGTACATCTGTTACTGGTCGCATTTCCAAGTGCGTCTATAGCAGAAAGCTTCGTTCTTCCACAACTGAGCAAAAGATGGCGGATCTCGTACAGGATGGGCTTGAACCTAGTCCCCCATTCACTAAAAGTGCGGTAGACTTCTTTGGCTTATGGTTCAAAAAGAACCATTGATTATCATAAGCTAGGTTAAGTGTATCCACTCACAATCATTGCAGTGTTAAAAAAGCAGTTGTTACACGCAAATCTTAAACAAAATAGGTACTTTTATTCAAAAGTATTTAGTGAATAATTCTTTTTCGTACTTATCACAGTTTTTACGTACTGGTAGAATTATAGCAGCACATCAAACTTGTTAAGACAAAACGGGCTACCACTAGGTATGTTGTTATTTATATTCTGAAACCAGAACAGTAGAAACGGCCAGATTTTGTTTGCCCATTAGATCTTCTACCACTTTTGGGGACATCAAACCCATGCACTCTCGTAACTGAGTAGTGAATTATTCCTTCGATAATGTCATGGTGGTCCTTGTATTTTCATCAGTCTCTTCCTTCAATCCACACATCCACGGCAAAGAAACGTCCAGTCTCTCGTTTATAGCACTGAGTGCATGGGCCTTCAGAGCTTGGTGTCGGAATTTTTTTGACTCGCTTTCCTGTCTCTTTCCCCGAATCATCCTTTCTTAT
Organism: Hydrozoanthus sils; assembly: GCA_027575215.2. NCBI lineage: Eukaryota > Metazoa > Cnidaria > Anthozoa > Zoantharia > Hydrozoanthidae > Hydrozoanthus > Hydrozoanthus sils. The sequence continues at coordinate 14,681 of JAOBRD020867918.1, read as the reverse complement.
CCAATCCCACAACGCCTCGTGCCTGTTGTCTTCTGTTTGGTGTAACAAACGACTATACTATTGCTTGGCCTTTTAGCACTCTAACCTCGTTTTTCTCTTCCTGTCTTGGAGCTATTTAGGATTCTCAACAATAGTCATATTTGCTTCTGGCAAGCCTTCATTTCTCGTGGACACATCTAAAGGCTCCTCGCTTCTCAAAAGAAACACTTCTGACTTTACACAATCTTCCAATCCAATGCGCTCATCACCTCCACATCGTCAAGAAAGGTACAGACTGATGACGTTTGAACTTGGTTGTAACACCTTTTATGATTATGGTTATGGTTATGATTATCATCATCCTCTTCATCTTTATCATCATTATCATAATCACCATCACAAATACGTAAACATTTCAAACTTGCACGTAAGATGAACATCTGATTGGAGTTATGCCTCTAAACTCAACAGCGCCAGCAATAATTCTAAATATGGAATGTACCTTTATGCAATTATAAACTAAGGTAATGACCGTGCAAGTTGGTCTAACTTGTACCTGCAGGTATAATGCCGACTCTCATGGGTAGATTTAAGGCTTTGAAGTCTTGAGGCACCTTTTCATTCTTGATATCCACTCCAGCATCAAGGTGTACTTTCTCTAACAACCCATTCACGACCTCGTGGACAATACCGTCTCCTCCGATACAAACAACACTACGGATTCAAGGCCAGTTTATAATCAGACTCACTAATGATCATCTAGAATTAAGGACAAGATAATTTTTCCGCATTAGGAAAAACACATGCTGTGACATCCAAGTGATTTGTGCAATACAGTCCGTGTATCACAACCTACAGTAGTTTAATGACCTTGCTTACCATATAAGTCTCCGTAGCTCAGTGGTAGAGCGTCTGACTAGTATACAGTACGGGAGGTCTTGGGTTCGATTCCCATCAGTAGCTAGTTTTTTTTTCCCAGTTTTATCGATGCATGATTTCGTATTTCTTAGGAGGAATATTGTCCAGTATTAAGAAACAAGAACCTCACAACAAACACAACATAGTTAAAGTGTCCATGAAGTGAAAAATTTTATAACCTTAGTGGATAGACCTTGCCAAATGAGGAATAACTGTGAAAAAGTTTTTATCAAAATCTTTTATGGTTCTCGACATATTAACATTTTAATGTTTTCAACTGATGACGTCAACTTGTTGGCAGGAAGATTTTCATTTTTTTTAACATCTGCTGCAAACCCATAACCTTTGGGCGAATTTTATCCAAACTTGGACTGATGATGTATCTTGAGGTTTTCTTCAGAATAGTTATTATTTTTCGTTGTCACAGCAGGTTTGTAACATCAATTTATATATTTCTAAACTTCTATTATTGATGCACTTTTTACCTTAAGTTATAATTGTTGGGGGATAACTGTATCTTATGTCTTACGATAAAGATTACCAATGTTTAACTTGGTGTGTTTCCTAACACAATTTATTTTATGCATTGCATTAGTTATTCTTACCCATCAAAGGATGATAAGTTGGCAGTTCTGAGGTACTCCCAAGCATGTTCTGCTCTTTCTGTCACTACATTAGCAAGGGTTAATTTAAAAGAAAGAATTTAAAGTTTAGTTTTTCTTTACATTGTATTTAGCTTAAACCCTCTCTCTCAGGGGGGGAGGGGGAGAATTCTTTATTCTCGGACCCTCCCAAGATGTGTTTTTCTACCCCTCCCCTGCTAAGGAGGATTAAGTTAGCTTTCCTCCTCCCTTAATCCTGCAAATTTACAAATGACGAACACTCTTAGCTGTGCATAAAGCAGACGATTTTTTCTTAAAATTTTGATGATATGATGTTATAGCATTCTTGTGACAAGGTTTCAAAGAGAATCAGAAAAAAAACATGCCAGCAGTTTCACTACTCATTCTTCCTTGTTTAATAGAAAGTGAGTGGGAAAGCCAATCAGATTGCAGTATTCCTTATTATTTAGTTAGCAAGTTGGTTTTTACTATTAATCATTATTAGTATTTACCACACAAGTGAATATCCATTTTCATGCGTTTTGATTGGTTAAATCAGTGTTATTTACCTGCGAGCAGCGAAAGAGATGGAAACAAAATGGCTTCCCGTTTCACTTCGGCTACCGAAGAGGAAATAACCTCAGTAAATGATGAAGGTGTCCCAAAAACACAAAATTGGCAACAAAATTTGGTTTTTCAGTATTTAATGGTAAGTAAATCAACCATTCCTGACTTATAATTGTCATGTGACTTCTACTTGATAGTGCAACAACTTGCATAAATATTTTTGTAAAACAGCTCGAATACTTGTGTTTTTTGTCAGTGCTTTGCAAAAATTAAAGTATTGTTTGGTTCATTGTTTATTCAACTTGTGTGGTATATTCTAAAACAGTTATTCACCTCAGTGTCGGTGAAAGTGTTGGACCATTCACCTCCACTTTGGTGAGTAATTGTTAATTAGTTCAGACGATATTTTGCAAGTGACTAATTATGTTCAACAGCAAAGGTTTAAAAAATCAATTTATATATTTCTAAACTTCTAATCCTCAACATAAATTTATTGATGCACTTTTTACCTTAAGTTATACTTGTTAGGGTCTTATTATGTCTTATGATAGAGATTACCAATGTTTAACTTGGTGTGTTTCCTTACACAATTTATTATATGCATTGCAGTTTTACATTTATACTGTTAACTGCCTTTAATTAGTTAGTTTTAATTAAAGCTTCTTACCCAATCTTTTCTGATCCTCAACATAAATTTATTGATACACTTTTTACCTTAAGTTATTTACTATAATTGCTGGGGGATAATTGTGTCAACAGCACCAATATAATTTATCTGTTCAGGGTTCTCAAAATGTTCCAGAGTAGAAGGTTAAAGCTTCAATGTAACCACTGGATTCCAAAGGAGCAACTGTAACCCGGTTATATTATGGGTTCCTGAGGCATGCAGTGCCTTACAAACCCCAGATTCCAGTGTCCTCAAAAAGTCATCAAATGCAATAAACAGTGCCATAAGTTGTGTTCGATTTTATAAGCTAAACTAACTTCTTAAACAGAGCCATGATACTTCATATTTTCATTTTTCTGTGCTAGTTGGAAGTGGTTTTGCAACATTTAGAGGCATTTTAATCACTGAAAAAGGCGGCTCATTCAGCTGCCAGCCGGTTATTTTTGAAAAGCCTGTCTGTTATGAAACGAACACACTCTTTCCTGCATTTCTCTCCCTTATAATGAGATATCACTCATTGCAAAGTAATAAACCTGTGTTTCCATATTTATTGGATAGAGAAAGCTTAATAACGCAAGTCATGTCTATCTTATTTCAAATGATAAAATCTATGTACTTTATTTTCTAACTAGACTGTAGACTGTTATACAACTTTTGCAGTAAACTAGAAAAAACTGTATAAATTTTAATTATTTTTTTTCTTCAACTGCATGAAACTATTCTACCTTGTAGTCAAAAGTGACTTGCAGGCAAATTAACTGAATTAAGTAGAACTCTAGTATTATGTAAACACTAGTCGGAGCAACTGATACCAAATGTTTATCATTTAAACTTACCAATAACATCTGTTTCTACACCTGCTTGACTGAAAAGTGGTGCAACCTTCTTGAAATATATTTTTGGAGCCTTTCCTTGGCCACCATAAGGATTAATAAAGACTTTCAATTTTCGTGGTCTCTCTGGAAATCCTGCAAAATCATTTTACTTTGAGCACTTAGCTTGGAAATAAACTAGCACAAAAAATACATTTTTAAATATCAAAACATATCAATTCTTTATTATGATCCAGTGACCAGTCTATAACAGCTAATTCTTTTTAAAAGCTACAGCTGCATTAATAATAAACAAAGAATTATAATAACAAAATAATAATTATACATAATATACAATTTACATGTAGATAAATCTATAAAATATAAATTTATATTTAATTTAAAAAATACACCCAATTAATTCCTTTTTAGCCCAAGGGTAAAAATGGCTCACACAGAAAATGGGAAAAAACAAATCTAGCACATAACATTGGCTCTCAGCTGATCCTGTTGTACAATTATGAAGCTAAGAGTACATGTATAGTCTGTAGCAAGCGTTTCATGAACATTTAACAAAGTTTTTGATATGCAGGAAATGAGGCATGAAAAAAAATGAAGGGAGGAGGTCTGGGGTCTGCACCATTGTTTACTTTAAGAGATTTGCTTATTTTCAAGTATTAAGTAAACAAGCACTTGAATTAACAGCCCCAGCCCTGAAAGTGCAACAAAGGCAATAAAACCTAGAAAAAGTTTTTTAATAAAAAAACTAACATCCATTGTTTCCAAGTAACCAGTGGGCAGTAGGCAGGGTTGAAAATTAACAGGCACATGATTGCCTTGGGTGACTTAAAATTGGGTTGGGCGACTATGCTTTAATTATAAACAAGTAGCCTGCGGGAGAGCATCGATTTCAAGTACAAATGCAGGTACGTTTGTCCAAGAAAAATAAACAATAACTTTAAAGTTTATTAAAAATCGTAGAAGTTTTCAGATGTGTAGTATTTTGCTGTAGTTTTGAGAAAACCTAAGCACTGATTGGACACAATTAGCCAGTTTCTGCTCCCTCTTCAATCCCTTGGACGATGTCATTTTGTTTTTGACTTAAGTAATCAATAAAAAATTTCCCACATTCCCAAGCGGACTGTCAGATGCGAGCAATGTACAAGGCTCCTTCCTATTCACCTAAGCATCTAAGATTTTGAGGATGGTTGCCCACAGGCTTCTTAGCCAGAAAGTTAATTTTCAACCCTGCAGTACGAGAATTTGACTTTATACATCTCAGGCAATTTTCTTTGCTTGGTAGACTTGGCAACCATATTATCAACAGTATATAAAGTAACTATGGATTGTCTCAGAAGAAAGAAGTACTTACATATTGGTTAACTGTCTGGGATTGAAAGAGAAAAAAAAAGATACACACTTAAACAAATTTTGAGACAACTGCATCTACAAAGACTTACAAGAGAAACAGAATACATTTATAACTGCATGTACAGGTATTCAATGACATATATTTTTAGTTTCAAAAAACCTCAAAAAGATTGAATCATTAGATTTACCTTTCTCTAGAGTCGTTCTAATTTTATGAACCCACAACTGACAGATGTTTTTGTTGGTTGAAGCAAATGTTACAGTTGCTCCCTTTAATCTTCTCTGTTTGCTTTGCCGGTAGTAGAACACAGTGAAACCAATAACTTGATCGGGCCCACCATCTTTGTTCTTGGCTTCTTTCTTTATCAAGGCTCCAAAGACTTTCTGCAGTTCAACAGCCTTTGTTGCAATGGCAGTTTTGAGATGTATTTTATCCCCTAAAGAAAGAATCAAAGCTTTGAAAAAAGGTTTAAAATTGACTTATTTTAGTTTTTCCCTTTTTATCAATACTGATTCAAATGTTTGGGTCACATTGTATGTTTCTAAGTGATGACCAAAAATCAATTATCCAACTGTACCAAACATTCAGTCCACTTTGAGCTCTTGGTATAATCTTATGATTGTGCATAACTGTGTATAGGGGGTAGTGAATGGTAAATCTCAGACTATAGGTCCTAGATGCTGAGACAGCTTTTTTAAATCCAAGCCAGAGACTTTGGAAAACAATGATTAATATGAAATTTTAGTAAAACCACAGGTAACCCAAGCTCAAGTTGTGTAACTTAAGCAAACTAGCCGAAGGTTCACTTCCTACCTTGTCATTTCTTATTTGGGCTACCTGTGATCTGAGACTGAGACGTTATGACATGAAAAATCCAAGACCACAAGACTTGGACTACTGAGACACTAAAAGAATTTTAAGGAAAATAAAGATTTTGAGCTATCCCAGCAATGCCAAGAATACGAGTCATTTTGTAAGGAAGAAAAAAAACGAGAAAAAATGTGAGACCTCAAGACATGACAAAAAGATGACAAAATTTCAAGAAACAGACTAGTCATGTTGTGCTTTAAGACTTTAATTTTTTTAAGGGACTGGTCATTTGCTGCAACTGTTTATAGTTTCTTTGGTATATTACTGTACTTACCGTGCATACAGTATATTTCTCAATGCACCAGTGCAAAAGATATTGCGAAATTCTTAATGTACAAAACAGATGTGAAAATAAAGTTCAAGAATGAGCAAATTTATTGGGATGGCTGAGAGAATTAGACCTAATCTAGTTTCATGTGCTGATTTCACCAGCTGGTGTATTGTTTAACAATATAATCACAAATGATTGAATTAAAGTTGCATGTCTCTATTATTTTACTCGATTTTGTAGTGAATAGATTTTGAAAAGACACTAAGAGGCAACAGAGAAGGTCCTCATAGCAAACAATCTTTAGAGATTTATCATAAATTTAACAGTTCTTTATTGTTCTTTATTGTTAAATTATAAGATCCTCATAGCAAACAACTTCAGATAATCATCACAAATTATTACTGTTCTATTGTACTTTCCCTTTTAGCACACGAACAATAGTTTTCTTCATTCTTTTATTACTTATGCTAATTTAGTTTTGTTTCACTTTTATCCACTAGTATTTCTATCTTCTTCTCATTCTGACGAAGTCTTCCACTAAGGAAGACGAAACGTCAATGTACTTTTTATAAAAAAATTAACTTTTTTATCATACTTTGATATGAATCAAAGCCGAACTTTATGTTATTAAATTTTTGTAAACTTCATTCCATTGTTAAATGTCAATCTAGCTTCAAGCAGGGCTAAAATTGATCTGGGGTAACAATGTCTCCTCTTGAGACAAAACAACCTCTCCAAAATTCAAATTGTATTTCTTACCCACAGCAGTCGATATTAGTCCTTGTCTTTGAAAATTTTATACGCTTTCTCTGTATTAAAATACTTGCCGACACAAAGTCGAATTGTAAAGTTAATTACTGTCAATATACGACTCTTGTATTTTTAAAAACTGATCGACGTATCGACCTTAGTATCGAAGTGTAATATTCATACTCTGCGACCAACTTAAAAGTACGTGAATTGTTTTGAATACTTACGTTAGCCCTTCGTCGGAACAAATCCATTTGCTCCGGCGAAGAGCTAAAAATGCTCAAAACATGAGCATGCACCTTTTATAAAATACTTCCGACTGCGATAAATTAATCACTACGTAGCAACTAGAATCTTACCTGAGTCCTTTTCTGTCCAAATGAGTTGTTGGTTGGATAGAGAGACATCATAAACGGTTCCTGAAATTCTAAATACACCTTCTAGAATCTCGGATTCGAATGTCGTCATGGTAATTAATTTACTTTCGAACCTTTTCACGATTTGCTGCACTTCTTGATGTTTTTTAAATGTTGAAGCGGAGTGTAAGTGTTGATCGACTTTACTTGGACGAAAATATGTACATGTATCTGAACACTTTCTATGAATGAAAAGCAGCTGTCTGCCAAACACGGCCGAAGTTAAATGACGCCACAACAACTATGGACTACGGTCTAGATGAAACTGAAAACCCAACCGAAGGAAATCATTTTCGGAAAATACAAGATTGTATGCTTCACGAAAAACGTAACAAAAACACTCAAAACTTCTTGCGATGAGCAAGTGAGGCAATGTGAGCATGCGAGTTACCATTCCCACTGGGGTTAGTAAGTTTTGTCCTCTTCCTCGAGGACCGCTGGAATAAGAATTTGCTGGCGCAATTGTAAAGGGTTACCCGAAGACGTTTGCGCGCAATGAATCCACAGTTAAGAAAAACGTGTGAATCCAGCTTAAAGTGTTTTATTTGTGCGTTTTATCAAATTTTAAACCAATTGTCAAAACCATAACCGTAATCTCCTGCTAGAAAATATATAGTCTGTATAAAGGATTCATCCCTTACTTGTCTTCGATCCTACCCAAACAAGTTGAATACCGAATCACTGTTAGGAATTCGAACAGAATGCAGTCCAACCTCTATTAACTGGCCACCCTCAGGACTTGGGAAATTGGCCGCTTGTTAGAGGTTATATTTTCAAATATTAAAAATACAGGGCCGTCGGAAGCAGACGGGAGGGGAAGGGGGGCCTTGGGGCTGTAGCCCCCTCCCCCCAGTAATTTCTTGTCATTAATAGTTTCTATGTTAGAAAAATTAAACACTGATTGCGCCCTGAAATACAGCAATTTACTGACGTAAAAAATTCGGGACTTTTAAAAGTGGCCGCTTTGTGGAGGGTTGCCGCGTAAATAGATCGGGATTTCACGTCCGCCAGTGTTTATATTGCTCAAGATATACTGTCCACCTTTCAGTCGCTTAGTATGTTATCAAAGTAAATGGAAGAAAGGTTAAGGTTATGTTGGTTTTGGAATACAACCAACGCAACGTTGCTCATCTTCTTCTTCAGTCGGCGGATCTTCCTTTTCAATTCCATCGCCAAACACCGTAACAAGCTGGTAATGAACCCTGCGAACAAGAGAGTAGAACAACGGTCAACCGGTTCTAGACTGTTAAAGTTAAGAATGCACTATCATCTCACCTTGCCACAGGACTAGCGTTTGCGGAATATTGGCAGCCAGCCCAAGTAAACTGCTTGGAACTAACTCGTATTAGGATTAAACACAAAAACCGAAGTTTAAAGTATAAAAAATATGCTTAATTGATTAATAAAACCTAGTCAAGAGTAAGTCTGAGGTCTAGATTTCCGCGGAGGAGCGGGAGCAAAACGAATAAAACAATCCAAACTAAACAGCCTTAAGGCGGGGGTACACACAAACTTTTGTTTGATAGTGGGGAAGTTGAAAAAGATATTTGAATAAGAAGAATATTGAGTAAAATCAGCAAACCGTCCCTCCTGGCAAGGGACTAGTACAGCTTTGGTTTGAGGACGGTTTGGCGAATTTACATCAAATATTAACTTCAAAATTAATTTTAAACTTTCCAGAAAATCAACAAATTCAAAATTCTCTTCAAAGCTACCCATCTTTAAGAAAAAAATAAAAAAACTCATCCAAAAAATCTTAACATATGCAAGCTGAATCTCCTTCATACCATCTGTGTTTTAAGCGATGCGATTTTGTAGATTCAAATCATGGACTGAGATATTGTAAGATACACAAAGAGAAGTGGCCACAAAGCGCGCTTTAGGTGTACTTGAGCTTTAAATCGGAATCCTAGAATATCACTTTTTGCAATTAGCTTTCCCATAATTGTCTCTAGGAACTCCAAGGTGCCAAAGAACTTAGCCGATAGATATTCTCCAAAATTAGGCCGGTTTCCCCCAACCCTTCTCCCGCCCAAAACGTTCCTTCCCTCCTCCCGAAGGCAGTTGTTATCTACCTTGCTATCAACGCTGTGCTCTGAAGAATTTCGCCATCTGCCATCCACACGTTTTCAATTGAGCGAACTTTTCTTCCTGTGGCAGTTGAAGACGATTCTTTGTCGTCCTCAGTCTCCTTGCCAGCTGCCGAGTCGCTCAGGGAACGAGGGCAAATTCACTGAACACTCCTTGACTCGGTGAGTCTCCACCAAATCAAAATCATACTGGTAAAAGAATAAGGGAAGAGAAAAGTTTTTTGGTAAAATTGTTAACTAATTTGTGATCCTTGTAAAGCGACTTTGAGCCTACCGTATTTACTCGATTAAGCCCCACCCCAGTGGTCGATGCGGGGCTTAATCGAAACACTGAAGATGGTTTAAAAAGAAGAAGCGAAAGAACACAGTGTCGAGTTTCATATCAACACTGGGAATTTATTGCAATGTTATATTTCATTTTTGTCACATTGCATGACCGTTAGGAGATGGGAATTTTATCTTCTCGTGTTGAAATATTGATTCGCTCCACTCACTCGTTAGATCGGTTACATATAACTTTTGTAGTTTCAGGCTACCACTCGATATGCATTTAGTCAATCCTTTTGATGTTTTATCTGCTTTTTCATTGATCTCAATGTAAATTTGCAAAATAAATTGTCATTACAAGAATGAACATGCCATCTCATTTAATTTGGAGTGCAAAAGCTTGTGCCTCAAAAAAGCCCCGCCCCCCAATAAGCCCCGCACCAAAAAGTACGAAAATGAAATAAGCCCCGCGGGTGTAAGTACGGTAGTCACACGGCGAGGGCGCTGTATAAATGCAACACTTTTTACCTTTGTATCAGTGTTTTTTATTCATTTACTTATTTAACTTCACTATTCTTTGATAGTCGGAGAACCCAACAGGTTTTACAATTCAATTACAGGACTCCGAGGGCTTATGGTTTAACGTCCTTATCCGAGAAAACGCGAAGGTCTAACCTTTTGCAGATCGGTTAAAGCAAAGGCAACACCTTTTCCCCAGTTATTTTAAGACCTTGAGTGAAAATCGAACTCGGGCCTCCCGCACAACAGACTGGCGCCTTACCAACTGGGCTAACCAGACGGCGGTTATGTTTGTATGGATCGAAACGTGTAGATCTCGGATCTGTCTGATCGACGTGTCAAAGTGTCCAAACCGGTTTCAATCAAACAATCCATCTATCCTAGCCCTCTCCCCCTCCCATCCCCCCTAAAACCAAAGACAAACCTCGTCCAAGCATTAACTGTAACGCTTACCCAAGGGAGGGGAGGGTGCGCAGTTTCTCAGACAGAAAGCCCGATTGATCCACCCAATTCATTTTGGATTATGTCCACTTTCGGCATGGCCCATAGTTCTAAAACAAATACTAGATGTATCTCATGGGACACACTAAGTTACCTGATCTTTGTTGTTAAAATGTCTCAGTATGTGTGCCAAAAATTCAGCCCTGGAGCACTGTTTTGATGATGATGAGGTCGATGTACCCGTCGCTCAGGATTACTGGGAGAGAAACCATCGGTTGGAGCCGCTTTGGTGAGAGACTGGGAAGAGAGGTAAGGCTAGCGCTTATCATACGAACTCAAAACACTTGTTTTTCTGCATTGGGAACAATAAAAAAAGACTTTGATAACTAAAACAATAATAAATCATATTCATTTGTTTGGTATGTGCTAGCCACTGATATTTGGAGTGAAAGGAGCCAGAGCCACAGAAAGTTCAACACTACCCGAGCTTCGACTCCTGAGAGCTGAATTGGTATAAGACCAATGCCCTAATTACCGGGACATAGTTAATGTTTATATTGTTATATACCTAGACATTCACTCAACAAAATGAGCACTGTCATTGGTTGGTTCTTGGTCACGTGCCCCTGATAAATTCAAATGTATCCCAGCCGAGATACCATTGCGCAGTTGTTGCCCGCGCGCCGAACACATCACCGAAAAAATCTCAATAAAAGGGAAAGTCTAAATATATAACAAAGCACTTAAAGCATATACCCTCGGGAAACAAGTTAGTTTTATTTTCCCTCGAGTTCTGATGTTTCACGAGACGAAGTCGAGGGAAACACTGGGAGTCGCGGGAAAACAGAACTAACTGTTTCCCTGGGGACTATACATTAAGTGTATATTACTAACTGTAAATTCGACCTAGCGCCAAAGTACTGAACACCAAATACATACAAGTAGGTCGCAAGAGCAGGATTTATAACGAAAGCGCTAACATAAAGATTTTCACTTACCAAAGTATACGACGGCTCTGGTACAAAATAGATTTCTTGTTTGCGATCTAAAATATAACAATTCCACAGCTGGTCAGTCATGTGTTCAGAATCTGGTAAACAAGAAAACGGCGAACAGTAGTGATGCAGGAAGAAGATATTACGTTATTTGCCTCGTTCGCACGTCTTTCAGGATATGTAATCGAAAGACACTTCAAAGGCTGTGGAAATGGACAAGCATCACTTCTCAACAATTTTTTTTAACTTGAGGAAGAATATTTTGAAGTTTCTTACATTTTGCAACATTTTATCTTTCGGAAAAAGTCCTATGAAAGGCAATTTCTTCTGTACCAACAATGTTAATTAATAAAAACACAACAATAATGGACCTAAGTGCATCATAGCGTCTCCCGGTGCATTGTTTACCCAATTCAGATCACGTGACTAACTAATAGAATAAGTCTATTGTTGAACTCTCTTAACCAGTCGGCAAAGCCAGCCTCTTCGTTACGTTTAAAATGCTCTAGAAACACTCACTTGACTTCGACTCCTGATCTACATCACTTTGTGCAGCAAATGATCTCGAACACACCTCGCAACTGTATATTAGGAGAGATACACAAGCTGAGGAATTTTTCAACGTTTATCTCATCTTTTGTTCTAACATATAATTTAAAGAGAAAAAGAAATTCCTGAACATCGTTAATAATGATAAAGTAACGACTAAACACGTTGAAAGCATAACATGAAAAATTAGTTAGATTGGTCGTCAAAAACGTAACAAGTTTCAAGACCCAAAAGGTATAAAATTGAAAGAACTGTTAAATAGTGAAAACTTATACTCCAAAAGAGACAACCTGTCGGAGGAATAACCTTGATAATCGAGTATGAATGATTTTTTTGACGACTGGCATCACGCCACTGCATCGCTTGAGTGTAGAACAGCAAGGAGTTTGAAATGCTTCGTGTTAAAATATGCTAATAAAACAAATATAGAAAAGGTAGTAAACATACTCTGGAAACCACGAAGGAAATCGCTGCATCTCAAGGCGTAGTTTTAAGAAAACGTTCTGTAGTAGCCAAATCCATAAGTTCCAAGTCGAAAAAAGAACTTAAGAATAGAGCCCTCCACAGAAAATGCTCGCTGTGTAACTTCGGATTCGGCAGATAACAGACCTGTACCTCTGTATAATTCTTCATGTCAATTCAATAACAATCATTATATACATACCCCTTCCTACATCTTGTGTTGTCTCTCGGGTGGAACTGATCCTCAGTGTAACTTGGCAAGTAACTTATCTCTACGTCATAGGTTCTGAAACACAAGTTAAAAAGTCAAACTTTGAAATATTCTCTGTCTATCTCTTGGTCTATCTGTTTTTTTGTCTGTCTGTCCGTCCGTCCGTCTGTCTGTCTGTTTGTCTGTCTATCGGTTTATCCGTCTATTGGTTTATCTGTCTATCGGTATGTCTATCTGTCTGTCTGTCTGTCAGTCCATCCGTCTGCCCGTTTGTCTGTCTATTGGTTTACCTGTCTATCGGTATGTCTATCTGTCTGTCTGTCCGTCAGTTCGTCCGTCTGCCCGTTTGTCTGTCTATCGGTTTATCCATCTAATGGTTTATCTGTCTATCGGTATGTCTATCGGTATGACTATCTGTCTGTCTGTTTGTCTGTCTGTCCATGAAGCCGTTACTGTACCTTAGATTGCCAAGCCTTTTAGCAAGAGCCCACTGATATCTCACTGGTCCCATCCAACGGGATTGCTTGCTAGTTGTCATTAAGTCAACCCAGAACCCGTAGGCAAGGCCGAAAGTAAACCGGGCAAAGTTGCCATCTTTGTCCTCTAAAGAACAAACATCCAGCGGCTGGATATTACCTAAAAGTAAGAAAATCGTTCGATGTTATCCAGATAGTACGGTTATTAAACAGTTGAACAAGCATTAGTTGCATAGCAGGAACTGAATTAATTGATCGTTCGTAAGGTGAAACAGAAAGGGCTATCTTTCGAGATGCCCTTACCTGCTAGTCACGAGGCTCGTAATTCGATCTCCTATATGTAGCTTGGTGGTTAGAAACTTCCAATTGCAGCAATCAATGGGCTCACAATTAAATTTTTTTGACTCTTTCAAAAGGTTTTAAGACCCTGACAATAGCAGACTATACAAACGTATAAATATTTACATTTTAATATAGTTGAAAACCAAAATTGAACATTTTTTTTTGAGAAAAGCTGTTAGCTCATAGAAAACAGAGTACCACTTTACCACTATACCCTTTACAGTGCACTATAGTCGCATCGAGCTGCTTCAGGAAACCCGCATAGCCCGACATGCTGCACAAAACCAACCAGTGCCAAACACTGACTATGTCTGCCCAATGTGTCAACGACACGCATAGGCTTGATCAGCCATCGCAGAAAGCATGCTACCCTCCTCAACTAATGCTTCTGAGAGAAAGAAGATCTGTCGGAACAACGGCTTAGACCATCATAGTGCAATACTGGCTTCGTTATACCAGCGTCTCGCTGTAGTTCATGAGTGGCTTACCAACAACGATATGAATAGCGGAAGTAACTGGGTCGTCGGTGCCTTGGGAAGAGAATCCAATAACATTGCCAGAACCTACGGTAAAAAAATAGTATACTCATCGTTTTTGATCTTTTAATTTCGGCCAAATCCCACAAACGTTGAATTTGCAACTGACTTAATCTATTTGCATTGGGAATGTGAGCCTGTTTGTTAGCTGATGTACTGTGTTGACGAGGCCCAATGATTCCCAAACAGCTTCTCTCGGCTGCTAACACTCATGATCAGACTCACTATTTTATTTAAGGTAGATTTTAGGGGTAATACCCGCTACCTATGTGGAACATGAGTCTGTTTGTTAGTTGTACTGTGTTGACAAAGTCCAATGAGCCGAAACAACCGTCGTCGGTTGCCAACACTCAGGCTCACTATTGTCTTATGATAGATGTAAGAGGTAATGCCCGCTACCTATATTGCCTTAGTGCCAAATGTTAGTGGTTGCTAACACTCAGACTCACTATTATCTTAAGGTAGATGTAAGGGGTAATGCCCGCTACTTATGTGGCCTTAGTGCCAACTATTAGTGGCTGCTAACACTCAGGCTCACTATTATCTTAAGGTAGATGTAAGGGGTAATG
>JAOBRD020867597.1:0-12927 GCA_027575215.2 Hydrozoanthus sils | reverse complement strand
TGAATATTTTTTCATTTTGTTCCGATGCATGCATATGTTTAGAACTGTAATTCCAAACTAGCTTATAGGCTACTGTAATTAATTTCTTGTTGATGGGGGGAAGGGGGAGGGGGGAGGGGGGGAGCTTAAATTTCTGGCTTCAAAAAGTTTAGCCTTATTAGAGAGGACGTGGGGCTTAATACTTTTATTATTAATTTATTAAAATAGCAGATAAGAGGCTTAAAGCAGAATCACTGAACCAATCTTTACCTCGTTCCACAAACTCACACTCTTTCATAATCTGATAACTGATAGTTCTGTTGCACAGTTTACGGACAGAGTCCATTGGATCCAGAACTATGACACCTGGATGAAGCCTCATGTATGTCTGTTTTGGACAAAATGTTTACAAACCATTAGAATTTCACAAACAGCTTTAAAGCCTAGGACATCTGGGTGAATCCTTTTGTTTACTTTGCACAAAATTTTAGAAAGCTTTTAAACATCCCTTTAATTATCAGATTTACATAACAACTTTTTGCACATCTGTTACATATACAAAAACTTTGAAGACCATCAGAATATCCCAACAAGACTATGACATAGGGATGAGGTTTTGTATGCTTGTCTATTATCAAGCACAAAATGTTTTGAGACCTTTTGGAACATGAATGCAAGAGCTATAGCTAAGCATCTGGGCAAGGTTTTGAGTATGTTTTTACTGTCACAAAAACAGAAGAAAATAATAGAAAAATGGAAGAAATAATTAAACAGGTAAGACTACCAAAGAGCCAGAATTTTCCAACTTGCTGACAGTCCAGATACAAATGAGATACATATTCTTGTTTAGCCCTGCTAGAAACAAAAGGAACTTTCAAGGTGCCCAACAACATGTATAACAATTTTTAACTTAGGAAGATAAAAAATGGAAGCTACCATTGTTTTAATAAAAATTTTATAATGAAACCAAAGAAACCAAACATTTTGGTCAACATTAACAACTTGCCTACTGATAAATAAAAATGAAAACTAGTAATACAACAGTTAACACTGGTGGTATATTGAGGTATTAAATGTATGTAACAATGTTTGAGCTTGAAAAAATCAAAATAGAAATTAAAGTTCTCGCCTCTAAATTTTTGACAGCATTAATTGCTTCTGTATCTCCCTCATTAGCAGCTGCCATATAATCAACAATCTTCTGAACAATAACATCAAATGGCCCTTGGTCTTCTAGACTTTTCTCAACATCAACCTGTAATTAGATCATTAAGTATTGAACAGGTTTAATTATATCTCAGTCTGACAAATTTGTAAATGTTTCCTTTTACAATGACATCTGGAATGAAGCAAGTGTAAGGCAAACTTGAAAGTGTAAGCCAAATATACTGTATCTTTGGGGCTCCTTAAACTAAACAACTTTCTCAAGAAAATATTATTGAAAAATTTGATGACATTAGCACTGAATAATATTAACTACATAAACAGCCAAGTAAAGGTTTGTTTATCGACCCTAAATGCTCATTTTACAGTTCTATATTATATAAGGCCAAATATTTCTCATCAATTGTTTTACAGATTTTTCACTGAAGAAAGCATATCAGGAAGAACAAAAATAAAAATATGTTAATAACTGAACATCAAAATTAATTCATTGAAAATCTACTTCATATTTTCACACTCTACTCCTCCACCCTCAACTTTTGAGATTCAATTTCCACTTTGCATTTACTATTTTTACTGCAATAAATCATGCCAGGAGTCTTCAGGAAAATAAAAAGCAATGAAAACCAATTTCATTTTTTTGACAAAAATGTCTGATTAATTAAAACATAAAAAGTATATGTATATATATTAAATATTTTTCTAACAGAGTTTCACTTTCATAATTTAGGATTACAAACTAGATTATCTTTAGATATAAATACCAATTATCACTTCATGGCACAGACTAGTATATTTCTATAAAATACACTACATGTGTAAGCTTATTTATAATATTTAATGTTGATACAGATAAAAAAAATTCTAAACTTCCTAAGTTGTAGTGTTATTTCTCCTGTGTTGGGAAAGCCCTTTGAGCTATAAAAATACCAATGACAAAAATGGCTCCAGTAGCACTTAACATTCATTACACTCAGAAATGTAGGAAAAGCATGGTAATTAATCTTATGTAACTTTATCTGTAACATGTTAATTTCAATGGAAGTTCTAAATAAAGACAGTTTATATTAAAATAACTATATTGGGCCATTCACGTCTTAGCTCCTGACACTTAGATATTGTAATATATGTACTAAGAGTGTTAACATGTAACCTAAATGTAATACAGTTACTATGCAGACCAGTTTTTACTGCAGAGCTCCTCGTATCTGGAACATATTACCAGTAGATATCCGCAATGTCAACCAATCCATATATACTTTCAGAAAACACTTGTATTTTTACTATCTTAAACTGACCAAAATGCATTTTAACATTGATCGTCCGCAAATATTCAAATCAATCTGTCCTAAATGCAATAACTGTCGCCCAATAACCAGCACTGGTGACAGGCCTTACTGTTACTAACTTAAGCTATTATAGTTACCACTAGTTGTTAGTGCGTGATATATTAAGTTAATAATTTTAATTACTAGTGCTAGTTAGCTGTTAGTTTTCTACTCAAAGAATTTTTATTTTGCTATTTATGTTATTATTATTTCAAAGGGGTAGTTTTGCTAAGTTATATTATGAAGGGGTAGCTGTTATCTGACAGTTGAGAGCTGCTAGTTGAAAGTTGAAAGTTTTTTAGTGTAAGTTAAAAATTTTAGGTATTAGCAGTGGTTTTTCTATTTTCAATATTATTTTTAAGTTATACTGTAGCAATCATTCATTTTATTCATTAGGGCGTCTCATAATTGGAGCAACGCTCAGTGTAGACTTTCTAGCCTTATGGTGAAGCTAATAAAAAAAATAAATAAATAACCTTTTCTACTCACCAACCTGACTTAGATAACTCAAAACTCCCCTGTTTAAAATTTTTGGTATTGGAAACAAGATCAAAGGTATCACAAAAACCTGTGAGTTCAAAATGGCCAAAACATCTTTAGTCACCAATGGACGAAAATGCTAATGCTGGCAGATGCAATAACAGCTGTCGTCAGTCAAAAGCAACAGAGTCTTCGAATCTCTTCATAAAGGACTCATATTGTATTACTTTCTCAACTTAATACACTAAAAAATTTTTTTGAAATAATAACTGCAGAAACTTTTATCAAAAACTTATAGATTAACGAAAAAGCATTTGAATACCTCTAACACATGAAATTTTAAAGAAAAAAATCATTTTAGTACTTTCATCATTTGCAATGAAAGTTGAAAGCTTTGTTTGTAAGTATCATAGGTTAACTTTATTGAAAAATATACTTGATTTCTATGATTTTTATGCAAATATATTCTGAAATCTTTATTATGATTTCAAAATACATATGCCCTTTTCGAAAGGGAAACAATTTTTATCAGGCCCATATTTGTGTATCAAATTTTGTTTTCTGCGAAACTCTTAACTTCCCTACGCTGACGAATTTACACAATAAGAAATATCAAGGAAGTTAAGGTACTAGCAAACTAAAGGAACCTCGGAGCTTGAAGAATCTGTAATTATGTCGAATAGAGGCTTCTAGGTGAAAACAATTACAACTCTGTTTGAGAGGCCGAATAATGCAAAATATCTCATATATTTCGCTATTTTCTACATTAACAGCTTACTTAAACATCTAGCGTCAATGAATAAAGCCATATTTTCAAAAACAAATTACGTGATGTTTATATTTATCTGTTCCAACAGAGCGGTGGAATCGTGATCAAGGTTGAATTTGTGACAATAGTCAATGACGTTATTCACGGAACGAGGGCTATTAAACAAGACACAGCCGATGGTAACCCGAACTCAAAAAATAGCCCTTGTATCTAATATTCTTTATTTCAACACACACATTTAAGTATAATAAAATTGTTTACCGATGCTATTATACGACTGGCAACTTTTCTGAGAGGCCTGTAAACAATAAATCTCCTGGCACGCCCTCGCAGAAATTGCTGAAAGCAAACAAACGCACAGACAAACACAAGGAGGTTATGAACCTTACCTCAACGAGTTCCATGCCCTTTTTACTAAAAACAAGTGACAGAAATTATCAGTTTAATAACTCTAACCGTTTAAAAAAAGTCAGGATTAAAATTTTGCAACAGAGGTGACATCACCAAACGTGACTAACCTGCAATACTCGACAAAATCTTGGAAATTTAATTTCTTGAGGTTGCGTCTTTTCTTTGCACTAAGGCAAAACCCGATTCTCTTTCGGCCAATGTTGGACTCTAAGAAACTGTGCTTAGCGGACAACATGGCTTCTGTTAAGAAATCTTTCAAGTAACGGCCTGATCTTTTGAAAAATCCTGAATCATGATCTAGAGTAAAAACCTAAATGTCGGCCAAAAGCAAAGCACGATGTTTCGAAACAGCGCCCACGCCCTCATAGTGTCAGCGGCTCTCAATAAAGTTTTTCCCGAAGATACTTTGTGTCAGTCTACACTTAAGTGAGTACGTGGAAAACCTGACTTGGACAGCGACCTTAGTTGCAGCCGTTCTTTAGTTATTTCCAGCTCTTTTCCGTGGCGTTTTGCAGTGAATAACATCGAGTTATTTGTTTGTCTTTGGCCGCCTTTTTTCAATATACCCCCCTATCTTATTGAATAAGTCCCCTTCCCCCTCTCGTTTTGCAATACATTACAATGCTTTTCGAATGTTGACGTTTTCAATATACTCAATACTGCAATGTTTCAAAGTTATTTTTTCTGATCATTAAATTTTTTAAATTAATAAGTCTACATTTATAAGTGACTTGAGCCCGTTTGAGTTTGATGACCTTTTTTTCGAGTTTTTTCTTCAAAGTAGTTATCACTGCCTTTTTATCTGATAGTGCTTTGAAATATATTCTGAGAACAAAAATTTGTCTTCTAAATAGACCCTTTCATCAGCTTTCATGGTTTATGTCAAAAATACGTAATTTTGATACCAAATAGCGAAAATCAATTGGTATTGATGGAAAAACTTGATTATTGAATAAAGCATTTTCAGTGATGGCGATAGAATAGAATTTACGAGAACCACGAAAATACAGTTCGGTGAAACTGCTAAATCTTACAGACATTTATATGTTAGAAGGCATGCATTTTGTACATTTCTCTGCACAAAAAAATGATTTCGCATGTCCAACCTTCACCATCTTATCGCGTCACATATCAATCCCAAACTCGGCAGATATACTAATTTAAAGCATTCTTTCAACCAGCAGCGATAAAGTTAAATTGCCTTTGGTCTAGATAAACTTTTGACGTAAAAACCCTTTAAGGGGGTTGTTATAATTTTGGCCCAGTGAACTTGAAACAACATCCGTTGTGGGCCCAAAATATGCATAATAAAATGATATCTTAATGGGCAGATGTCCTATTTGTCTCCGGCGTTTCCTGTTACCGATGAATAAAAACCAATGACAAACTCGTCTTCACTAATTGCATCATCGGTAGTTTCGTAACAGCTTCTCTCCTACGTCAATGGTTCCACCCTCTCTTGCAAATTTGATTGTCACGGACAACAGAATCGAACACACACATTAATATTTGCTCATAAAATTCTTAAAACCCTTGAAACGATAATAAACAATGATTTGATAAATGTTAGTGAATGGCTAACAGCCAATAAACTCTCTCTCAACCTAAAAAATCTATAATTATGCCCTTAGTGTTTTAGATCATACTCATCAAAAACGAGTTAATTATGATAGATCAGTCATCATACCAATAAATTTCTAAACTTGGAACGAAAAGAGTACCTTGGGGTATCAATTGACAGCCACCTTAACTGGACCGTACCCACAACATAGGGAAAAGCCCTGGGAACGAGGTTGAACATCTGTTCATCGTTATTCAGTAACTACTATATTAAGTACTACAGACTCAATCAATAAAAAAAATCATTTTCAAGAATTGGAAGTCAGATTTGGAATAGTCTAAAAAACAGCATCAGGGAATAGACCCTTTTCCATTTCCAGGTACCGCTGATAAAAATAGACTGTCGGCGCACGTACTCAGGGTAAGCCTCGAACTGAAGTAAAATATTCACAAATCCCAGCGTGGAGGAACGGAATTTTAAAATAAAACAATACACTGAGTTGTGATTAACACCTTTACTCCCTGGAATTTGTGAATATTTTACTTTAGTTCAATCTTACCCTGAGTACGTGCGCCGACAGTCTATTTTTATCACCTGGAACTGGAAAAGGGTCTATTACCAAAATGTAGATACAAAAGAGAAGTTCAAGAAATGCTTTTTCGGATGCTTGTTCAAAGCAAAGGTCTGTTATCCTGACATACTCAATACTCAGCAATAACTTCTAATATTTATCGGCAAAATCTGGGGAAAAAAACGTGAAACAAATTCGATCTTTCATTCTTTCTTTTCTTTTCTTTTCCTGGTCATAGTATTTAAATGTTTTTGTAACTCGATATTAGATAGTATATTTGTAAACTGTATTTTCACATCGCCCCCTAACCTATGACTTTTTTCGATTTTACATGACCTAGCATTGTAATTTTTTTCTTCAACAAATCAAAAGTAGTTTTATTTTTCCCTTTTCACAAATATGAACCTCAGTTGCAAACGCAAGTGTCTCCGCGAGCCTATCTCCGCGTCAAAATCATTATCATTCAGCCAAAAAGCGTGTAGTATTGGCAAATATATGGAGTGGTTATGTTTTTTTCTACACGTTGTTACCAATCTACTAAGTTCTGCCAATTTTTCGTGACTTTCCAGGACCCTAACCAAAATTCCATGACTTTCCAAGCCTGGAAAACGAAATTCTAAAATTCAATGACTTTCCAGGTTTTCCATGACCCCTACCAACCCTGCAAGGCATACAAAATAACAGTTTTTCTTAAAGCTTAACGTGGGAATTACCCTTTCTTATCAAGAAAATGCGGAAATTACATCATGGTTATTACAAAAAATTATCCGCTAAGGTACATGGAGTTTTCAAAATATCACGGTAGCGAGCCAAACGTTAAGAACGGCTTTATGAGTAGACCCAGTTCCCGTTCACTAATGAAAAAAAAAAACCGTCATGATCAGTGTTTTCACTTCTTAGATCACTAATAATTGTTTTCAAGTTATCGCCTTTTTTTAAATAAGAGATTGTGAAAACTATGTTTCTACATCTTGTCGATATATAAACCATTATAAAAGTTAGTTGTTCCACAAAAAGGGGGGCCCGCGGCCCGACCGGCTCCTTCCCTAAATCCGCGCCTGCAAACTTTGCCTTGAAGCTCGCGAAAACTTGAGATGTTGTCAACAAAATTTTTCAGTAAGATTTGGGATGCCGTGTTTTTTACTTTTGCCGCGGTATTCACAAACATTTGTTGGCCACTGGGCACTGCACTGTACGACGCACTTTATGTTTTTTTTGCCGAAGTGAAAGCACTTCTTGGTCACGTACAGTTTTTTACACCACGTGATCGATTCTGACCAGTCAGGTGCGTTTTCCAAGTCAACACGCTGGCTGGGTAACAGCGAAATTTGCAGGATGAGCACATCTGTAGCCACTTGCAAATTGTGTACAGATTTAAGTTCTTCTGAGGTTTCTTCGAATTCTGTTGAACCAAAACAGAAGACTTTCAGTGTTGGAAAATACAAAGTACCGCTTTTTTATGCAAATCTCTTCTTCGCTTTTTTGGCCGTTCTGGGGCAAGTTGGCCAAAACATAAGTCTACCTCTTTGGCTTGACTCTGTGATACAAAACAGCACTTTTAGAGATTCGGTTAACACACTAAATGCATCGTCATCACACCAGCTTCGGTCATGGAGGTCCACTTTGCCTTTGGATTCATTCTTTGTTTTTTCCATTACTCTTACCTGGAACGTCATTTTCTTTGGACTTGCATTGCTTGTGACTAAGTTGGTTAAGCCGGATTCGATTGGCAAAACGGAGAAGGAATTTCCTCATATTCTTCTTTTCATGGCCGGTGGCTGCGGGGCTTGTACTGGCCTTCTGCTGGTGTACTCGAGTAGCAGTACCAGGACTGCTCCGTACTTGCAGGCCATACTGACGAACTTTCAAATACCTGTAACAGTTGCCATAAGGTAAGTGATCAGACCACATGGTGTTTATGACTTGAACAGATATGCATTGATTTCAAATATATCAACAAATTTACAAAAAAACATACTTGTCTTAAACTGACCCATAATCTGAAAATGTCCATTGCAAACCTCCTTGTGATGGTTTTGTCGTTTTCAAAACAAAAGGATATATTTACATCAAAATGTGAGAAACGTACGTCAAAACGGTACGTTTGATTTAGTTTATTACAATAAAGTACTAGTTGTGCCTTCAGTTTTTGATGTTCGTTGATTATTCCCCACAGGTTTTAATTATTTATTTTTGATTGTCAACCTTTATAGGGTCAATAATTTAATTAATACAATAAGGCGATCTTACAGCTCATCATTTTTTTTGTCATGACCTCTGCTTCCTGTTTGGGTCAAAAGGAAGGAAAACTTGAGTGTTTTGTCGTAGATTTTATAATTACGACAGTGATAATAAAAGTTGCTAACTATAAACCGAGGAGGGTACAAATTATTTGTTGGCACACCTTATACCACACTAACTTCGAAAAAATACAAAACTGCAAAAATAAAAGCTGTTATGAAGATGAAATGTGAAAATTAAAGCAAGGTACTTAAAGTGGCCATCTCACCGTTCTATTGATGGCTTCTAAAGAATATTTATACATTGCATAACATTTTGTCGGGGTAATTTCGTGTAATCCCCTTTTCTTTAATTTTTTATTGATTTTCAAAAGTTCCATAGAGTCGTGACTGGATGTCAGTTATCATTTGCCGGAAAAGGCAGCTGTTACCGAATTTGAGGCTTATATCAGAGTAGTGAGAGTAATGAGTGAGTAGTGAGCAAATCTTGCAAGCTACATAAACTCTTGGCAGATCACTGGGAGAGCGCTCTGTTTCACTAAAGTTTATGATATTTTTTCATAAAGTGGCGTTCTATGGTTCAGAGTTCAAAGTGCCTCACTACTCTGACATCAACAACCCAAGTGATGAAACTTGAACTAGTCACTTTAGTGCACACAGTATTTTTAAAACAGGAATTCAAACCAAATAGCACCTTTTTAGCATCTTTGATGGCTTTTCGCTCCAAGGTGTTTCATTTTTTCCTCTTTTTTTCTTCGAAAAATTGTTGATAAGTGTCTGAAAAACAATTCCAAATCGTCAATAAATTGGTGAGATAGGCACTTTAAGTATTCATGCACTCTAACTAATATACATGTGCAGTATATGTGTGTGCATATTTAATATGCCCGTGACATGAAATGATAAACCCTGTTAAATGATGAATAACAGTGAAAAATTTTTGTCCAAATCATTTGTGGTTCTCAAGATAATAACATGTTTACAACTGATGAGGTCAGTTATTAGACAAGTAAATTTTCATTTTTTTGAAATCTGCTGCCAATCCATAACATTTGAATGAATTTAAGCCAAACTTACGCTGGTGTATCCCAAGGTATTCTTCAGAATACTTACTAACTTTAGCCCAAAGGTTAAGATTGGCAGCTGATTTGAAAAAATTGAAAGTTTGCCAGTGACCAACAATTTATGTCCTCAGTTGAAAAAATAATA
This sequence comes from Hydrozoanthus sils, assembly GCA_027575215.2. Classification (NCBI taxonomy): domain Eukaryota; kingdom Metazoa; phylum Cnidaria; class Anthozoa; order Zoantharia; family Hydrozoanthidae; genus Hydrozoanthus; species Hydrozoanthus sils. The sequence continues at coordinate 3,215 of JAOBRD020867597.1, read as the reverse complement.
TAAATATCTCAAGAACCATAACAGATTTTGACAAAATATTTTATCGCTGTTCCTCATTTAGAAAGGTCCATCCACTGACGTACAAATAACAAAATAGTTCATGTAACAGGCAGGTGTGTAGCCAGGATCTGAAAATTTTGCAGGCTCATATACCTGAGCGAGTGCCTAAGGCACAAACATAGGGGGATCCAGGGGCATGCCCCCCTGGGAAATTTTTAAAAATTGCATATTTTCTGAATTTGCCAGAAATGCACTAAAATCATAAAACCTAGCAAAGATGTTCCTCCTGTGCCAATGCTAGGAAATATCTTTCTTGGAAGAAAAAAAATGTTTTTAGTGTTGGATCTGTAAACATACTGATGATGTAGGCACTGCATTAGCTAAGTCTTCTCTCCACTCATTTGTAACAAAATCAGGGTTTTGGAGTGGGTATTAACCATACAGCATTCGATCATTGCAAAATAACAGTTTTAAAAGGTGCTTCTTTTTGTTTAATATGATTCAAATAATTTTTCAATATTATTCTTTCCCTGTCAAATAATTCGAAGGCCTTGGCCTGCAATCCTACAAGCTGGCTTGCCACTGATAGGTAGGGTTTCGCCGGGCCTACAAGTAATTTTCTACCTCAATTCGCCGGGTGAATATCTCTATTCGCCATTGAATCATTTAATAAAAAAACGACAGTTTAGAGAATGATAATTATGTTGAATGAGATGGAAAATCCATATGTTCCTCTAAAATTTCCTCAAAACTGATAATTCCATAATGTTGAAAAATCTTACCATGTAAACCAGAGCTAGAGTTGCCATCACAAGGGTCAGTATGCGTTATATTAAATGCAGACATAATGGGAATAAACCTTTTTGTTTTATAGTTAAACAGAAGGAGCTTTTTAGTAATCTGACATAAAAAGGCCACTATACGTTCAAGTTTCATTCACAGTAGTGCTAGTGGGTAACGAGAAATAGCTCAGATTATGCAAGAGTTTCTGGGCCAGTTGCAACTATGGAGAGTTATGAGCCAGGTGGTAGAAATTTTCTCCACCTGAGCTGCAGTGTAACCCTGATATAACAAAGTGCCAAGGATCGGACCGTACAATTTCCTTTGTTTCAACAGGGGTTTGTAATAAATGAAAGCCTAATATAAGGAATTAAGTTGCAGAAGAAAGATCAAAAACTTCGTTTTTAATTTGGGTTTTGATAACTGACAAAAAATTAGCAATGACACATATTTGTTAAACCTTCCTACTTGATTAAATATGCATTACTTTGAAACAGTAAAATCAAGACTGGAAATTTCCTGTGCAACATGTCATAATATTTGCACTTGTTTTGTAAACATTGTTCTGCCTCGGGACCTAAAAATTTGGTTTATTATACTGGGGTTTTCAATTTATTAGGGTTTCGTTATATTGCCCAGGTTTTTACTGATAGCTGTAAGCTCTGCATTGCTATGCATCGAGCACTCTCAGGAAAAAGTGACCTTCTATTTTACAATGGTTTTTACTGATATAAATTACTGTAATAATTTTGGGCCCAAGAAATTACTTTGTTATAGTCGGGACTTTGTTATATCTGGGTTATACATTATAATGGGGTTACACTATACCTATAAAGAAAGTTTGAGAATATTGCTGTCTTTTCATTGCCATTAGAGAGTTTTTTTTTTTGCCAGCACCATTAAATATGCATGTGAATACACATCTAGTTCATCTCCATTTTTCCAATGCGGTAAATTTTATTTTCTTTGTAATCAATGCAATGGTAAGTTTTAGACTTACATTACAGCACTTTCATCTGAGCAAAGCTTTTTTGCCCTTTAAGAGAAAAAAATCTGTAAGACTACAAGAACTTGACCAGTGACTTGGTTTCCCATGTGAGTCTCTGTAGCTCAGTGGGTAGAGAATTTGATCACCAGTAATCAGAGGTTTGCAGGTTCTGTTCCTGCCAGCGACTCAGTTCCTCATGTGAGCCTCTGTAGCTCAGTGGGTAGAGCATCTGATTGGTAGTCAGAGGGTTGCAAGTTGAACTCCTGTTTGTGACTCAGAATTTTTTCTAAGCATTCGAATTTAGGAGCACTTTCTTAATTTTATCTGTAAGACTATATATACATATCAAAACTTTGATTTTCTCAAACATCAGTTATTGAATATGTGATTATTTAAATATGAACTTCTCAGCCCTGGGTGAGTTAATTGTTCTAATTGTATCCTTTGTTTTTTTTTTATGTAGATTTATCATGCTTAAAAAAATTCCAACCATGCGAAAGTTTATCTGTGCTGGGTTGGTGGTTGTGTCACTATTCATTTGCCTCTTGCCTACAATCTTCCCAAATCTCAACCCAGAAAGCAAGAACGACTTGGGTGGGGCAAGCGGCGTGGCAGGCATCCTTTGGCCAATTTGTTTTATGTTCGCATTTGTAAGTAGTTATAATATAGGTATGGCTTTAACTGGAATGAAACTGACATTATCTAGATCACTCAAGTGTAATTAAAATGGACTGTGGTCGTAAATGGCAGTAAACTGTGGTTACAGTAGAATGTTTGACAATGACAGTGACTCTAGTCTTAATTTCTACAGGTGGACTTGAAACTTATTAGTTTCTTCCTATTCATTGTCCAAAGAAACTTAGCTTGATACTGAAGTTTTATTAGGTGTAGCATCATTTTTTATTACTTTTAAATGTTTGTTAACAATTTTGTGTTTTGTTCAATTTCAAAAATTTTTTTTTTTTTTTTTTAAAACAAAACTTTACTTTGTGATGAGAAATTTTTAAAAGAAAGGTTATGGACACTTCAACTTTGAAAGCCATCTCCTACGCCTGCCAGTGACTTACTATAAACATAAGTTTATAAATCTGAGTCTCTTTTAGTTTACTCACTACTTTTTTCATTGATCAAACTTTCTCATTATGAATCTGTCACCTTAAGGTCCCTGCAGCAGTTTCCACTGTCTTACAAGAAAAAGGGTTAAAGATGCAGAGCAGTGTGTCCATCAAAAATGTCAACTTTGTGTTCTTTCTCTTCTGGGTTGAGTTGTACCAAATGTTAGTGGGTGTTGCCTTAATTTGGACAGACATTATTCCAGGTTTTGGAAGTTCAGCAAACTTTCATGCATTTGCACAGAAGTAAGTAGATAGATAAAAACTTTTGCTACTTACGCTAAAAGTTACCTTCTAACCCTTCTAAGGGACAAGTTATAGATTATCTGTAATTT
>JAOBRD020867493.1:0-12927 GCA_027575215.2 Hydrozoanthus sils | reverse complement strand
CCTGTAACCTGGGTTTTTGCGGGAGGGGGGTGGGGGGGGGAGGGGACGATGAATAAGGAGAAGGACCTAATGAGCGCCGAAGACTCGAGGGGATCTGGGGGCATGCTTTCTATAAAATTTTGAAAATTAGTTTTTTCAAGACTGAAATGTAGGCAGCCAGAACCAACTTAAAACGTGAAAAATAGTCAATCTTTAGCCAAGTAATCTTCACAAACAGTACTAGTAAATCAGAACAGAATTATAATATACATGTGTTTTTTCGCACCCGTTGTTCTCCTTCCCTCCCTCCCCCCCCCTTCTCCCTAATGGCTTGTAAACGTTAGATACACGCTTTCTTTAGTAAGGAGAACCAGTAAATTTTAGACGAGACTCGTTGCTCTTAAGTTTTTTTACAATTTGCGCCTCAGTTGTCCTTTTTTCCATGATGTTAATTATCATTGTTCACAAAGTTTTAAATTTTATTTCTACACTGATAGGTTGCACTGCCATAAAACACATGCGGCACAGTTTTGATTTTCTTTCCCGCTCACTCAGTGTTTCTAACTGCAGAAAAAGACCTGCAATGAAGCGCCACATGTATAATGACGTATAATATGGTGTGTTTTTCAATGAAACAGTTTCATTTGCATCTGAAGCCAAGCCCCAGTTGGTCTTTGTTTGTTCTTAATTTTTAAGCAAAATTCAGCCTCGTTGTTTTTATAAAATCGTTCTTAAATAAAAATAGCGTGCATGTATTCCGAGCACCGTCTAAAGACCTTTACACACGAGCCGATTTTTTGTCGAGAAGCACCCGATTTTTTGACGCCGACAAAAAAGTCGGCCCGTGTGTGGTAGTTTCCGTTAAGTTTCAGACAAGACTTTTTGTCGGGAACAGAGAGTGTGCATATTTGATTTTAAAAAGTCGGCCGATGAAAAATCAGTACGTGTGTGGCGGATTCAGAAAAATTGTCGGGAACAGAGCTCGGTTTGACCAATCACGGAGCTGAATACATCACGTGGGAAGACTAAAGGTTGCAGTTTCAGAAGATATTTAAAATGATAATGGTGCTATATAAGGACTTGTCGAAGCGTGGCAAGCGAGGCCATGTCTTTCGATATTACCTCAAAAACGACTACAGCAACAGAAACAAAAAAGCAAAAAGCAAATCATAGTAGTTTCCATCTTCACAAGTTGACAGGAAGTTCACGCTTCGTTGCCATGGCAGCAAACGACAAAAAATAAGTACGTGTGTGGCAGCTTTTATTTCCAGACAAATTATCGGCGTCAAAAAATTGGGAGCTTCGCGACAAAAAATCGGTTTGTGTGTTATAAAACGAAGTTTTGTTTTTTCGTTTTCGTCCCAGGATCTTTTTCACATCGTCAAAAAATAAATATCAGAGCAAAACAAGAATAACTAGAACAGAAACATTCCACGTTGACGTTTCAGACAGACCTTCAGTTCTGATAAGCCCTGGTTATCGATTTACCCAACTAGAGGTTTAGCTTTTAAGATAACAACAGAAAATATTGAATATTTCCTCTATCTCTATAAGTGTTTGGCAGCGTTTAGATAATGTTGAATGAACCACATGAAGAGTTGTACGTGAGTGGACTCACAAATTTATCGGAACACTATAAGAAAAGTTTATCTCCTCTTCACTTCCTGTTTTTCTTGCCAAGAATTCTAGATTGATATAAGTCCAAGCAATCAAATCAGTCGACTACTGGCCCTATTTTTATTTGATACAACAACTCGTGTACCCAATTGCATTCACGACTGCTTTTCAAAGAGCGAAGCAACTGAAATGGAAATATATTTAAGTGCAAAGATATAATATAACACTTCGCTGTTATATCCAATGTTTTTTAAACATTCGTTGTTTATTACGTCGTTTAATTGTGAACAGCTTGATTTACAGTTGCCAGAAAACTCAAGATTGTAAGAATACAAACGCTTTGGAATACATGCGTGCAAACTGATTTACGTTAGTGCCTCATCTTTGTATATAGTCTGGTTTATAATCTATACTGAAATCAAAAGATATGGGATTTAATTCTCTGCCAGGTGTAATTGAAACGTTATAGCCTTTTATTTACGTAGAACTTTTCCATATAGAAATTCGAAATATCTCTTTTTGTAAGTAAACTGATTTTGTGTATGCGAGACCAAGCTTCGGTCATTTGCTTTACTCAGACGAAGGAGCAACAAAATATTGTCAGCGGTACGTATATTCGCTAAACTACCCTTATGCACGCCCATGCAGGCGAAAACAGAAAATTTCTAATCAAAACTTTTGACTCGATTAATTCATTAACAACCGTGTAGATCACTAACGATCCTTTTGCATCTGTTTTTAAAAATCTACAGCCACACTAACAAGAGTCAGATAGGAAAATACAGTTCTTGTCGTGTCAGTATTCTTTGTGCATAACGACGATGGGCATAGATATCATAGGAAAAAGAAACATTTCGTAGATTTCGTTTGAAAAATTGGTTTAATTGTTACATAAGTACATCAATTTGTGAATTTAGAAAACAGACAGTATTATTGAATACTAAAAAGAAAGTTTTTTAAAAATTACACGGTTTATAGAAAAAATGAACTCAAGCTAAAATGTTATAAACTTAGAACTAATTATTAATGGCAGTTATATTATCGAAGTCCTTTTTTTTCTAAACATGTTAAAAGCCTGTATAAGAGATACAGAGTTTTACAAAAATAAGCTGTCATGACCAAATTTGTTTCCCAAACACATTGTTTCACTTCGTAGCTTTTCCAAACCAACAAAATCATGATTGGAAGAAAGCAATAAAAACAACTGTAACAGAATTAAGTTGGTATTTTAGGTTTTCTTTACAAAAAGCTTAAAACTCCCAATCCGGCTTTATATTTACATTAATTTGGATTGAGTGGCCAAGTTTAATTTTAGCAGCTATAAATTTGCAGGCTCCCTCACTACGTGGAGAAATTGGCAACTTTACGAACTTCAGGCCACTTGTTACGTAACCCTAACTAGCGGGTCAGGTTTGAAATAATTTTATACCCAAACCATCCGAATTCCCCGTCTCGCTGCAGGCCTGAATGTTCAAACAAAGAAACATACTTTTGAATTTTACATTCATTTTGTAGTTTGCCTCAACAAAGGCTAGCGCTCGAAACGTCCAGCAGTTTACTGACTTGGCACCTTTTACAGCTATATTATATCTCTTGTCGGAAAGCCGTATGTGTTAGAGTTCGTGCGTCTGACGGAAAAAATCTCTAGCAAACATTGACATTAATTCTTGTGTTTGCAATAGTAACAGCATTTCTACTTTCAGTAGGATTGTACAGCAGCTGAAAAAGTTAAATTGAAGAACTTCGGTGATTTAAAAATAACCTGCAATCTCCGAAGAGTAAAGTTTTTTAATCTTGTATGTAAATTGTATATCTTATCAGCGCGTGGCAGTTACCGACAAGTGTCAAACAATAACTTGCAAAAAGGATATTATTTTTAGATGTTCTCCTATCGATGTACTTGATTAAGATGTTTGTCACTAACACCTGAATCGCTGGCTAACATCTTTACTGTTATCAGACAAAAAGGCAGAATTTAAAGCAACGCAAAACGAGGTTTAAGAACAGCTTTTATTTTGACATTAATGGCTTCGAGAAATTCCGTGCACATCTGCTTGTGCCTTTAATGGCACGTTCATGAATTAGAAAGAAAATAAAACTTTTTGGAAATTACTGAAATTCTTGAAAGCAGCTAATACGAACACTGAATTTTTGCAAATATCCAGCCTTCGTTCATGCACATTTTAAGTATTAAAACAAACGTGTTGACCAATGTTGATCTAATTTTATATTCTCTTATAAAACAAAATCAAAATCCCGCGATTTACTGGTTTTATATTAGTACACTGTTACAATAAAAGGAAAATTAATTTTTTTAAAAAATAATAAAACTCAAAATCACACCTCAGTTTCTGTCATTTTGGTTCGGGCACGTTGTCTTTAATTTTTTGACGAAACAAGTCCGCTTGTCCTTGTATTTTGTTCACAGCTAAGCGAGTGACTGAACGTTCACTCTCACAACTTCACTTCGACTGTACGATACAACTAAACCGTAAACCATGCATAAACCTTGTTTGCGTAAAGTCAAAAATATCGAAACTTTATTTGAAAACATTCAAGAACTTAAATTCGTCAAATTAAAATTTTCTGTTCTCAACTTTTAAGCGAGTCTAAGCGACATATCTATTATTTTTCTTTAAAAACGAGTTTGGTACTAACGGGAGCAAGTTATTAAACGCTCCAACGCAGACATGCAGTTTGTCATTCGCAAGCTGATTCCAGTAAAGCTAAATGTAACCGCATTAACTATTTTAACCACCATTTTTTTCAAGTTCTAGTTCAAAATAAATAAACCAGCTTTTCATTTTACAAAAAAAAGGGAAAATATATTCTCTTTCCACTATACAAGAGACAGCATTTAGTTGAAAATACAAAAAAAAAAAAACAATTACGTAACTATAACCGACATATGACGCGCCAGCTTTGGTGCGGAATACTAAACACTATAGTATTTATTCAAAAAAGAATCGGATATCTTACCAAAATGATTGTTCTTAAATACATTTTTCCGTATTGAGTCGAAACTAGATCTATAAAACAGATTACTCGAAAACTAAAAGAGTCGATGTTTTGTTCGGATCTTAGAGCATGTTTTGATTAAGGTAACTTTGAAAAGCTGGGCGTGAAAGCGTTAAAACAAAAACAAAACAAGTATTTCTTTTCTATTTGAACTGCCATTTATTGTTCATCCGAAATGTGTCACGAGTTTTTATTGTTTCAGTTTTCAAATACTGGTAACAACAGTCAGTCTCATAAGCGCTGATTTAAACACATCTTCATGCAAAAATATAACAACTATATATTAGTTTTTTTTTATTTTATTTTTCCAATTGGTTGTAACAACATGCTTATGTAACAACAAGCGTTACTAATATTGCAGCTATAACAAATGCAAAAAATACTGACTGACAAATCACTTTCGAAATAGATTTGTTTCACGGCTTAGAAAAAACAAATTTCTGTTTTCCAAACTACAGCAGACTCGTCTGATTAAGTTAGAAAGTCATCAAATGAATGTTATTGCTTTTTGTTTTGCTAACATGAAAAGGAAATTGTAATCGAAACGTTGTGGCGAGACGGCTCAGAGATTCTTTACTGTTTCGTCTCTCGTAAGACCAGCACGTCGAGTTTCTTGGCGTCTAATTACTCATACTTTTCCCGCGAGTTAAAGACAAATAAACACAAGTTTTTCACAAAAGAACAAAAATAAATATGATTTCTAAGAGGAACTCTGATTAAATGCTAATCCATAAAAATTTATATGATTTTCCTTTCTAAAAATACGTCGCCTGCTCGCAGCGGGGAACGAAGCTGAAATCTCAAAAATTAGCAAGCGTCTTTGAAACCACCTGTCTTGAAAAGAGAAAAGAAAAAGATCTGATGACAATTCAAATAAATCATTTCCCGTTTTTAAACTACACAGAAAAGACTATATCGTTGTCTTCCATATGAATTGCCTGTTATTCTTTTTTGTGCTCGGTTGCTGTAAACGCCAATGTTTGTTATTTGTTAAACGCGGTTTTCTCAGAATACGAAATCAAGAATAAACTTTCTAGATATATAAATACTTAGTGCATACAATTTTTAGTCTTGAGTTGAATGAAATCGCTGAGTGCATTGTTTTTCTCAGTAGTTTAACTAATAGCTTGAATAAACATTTTGCTCAGTTTCCGAACAACATAGTGATAAAGAGGTAAGACTTCTTGTTTAGATTTAAATATACGAACAAAATTTTGATATATCCACTAGAAACTAAAATCGGACATCTTAAAAGAAAGGACATTGTTTGCCAATGTTGCGACGAACCTAAATAAATCTCTCTTTAGCAAAGTGAGTTTTACAAAATGGAGGGTTTTCCTTATTGTGTTTTTAATTCTTTTTTCACAAAACATAGTTCCATATTCTAAATACAGACTTTCTAAGTAAAAACATCGATGGCTGGTTGAAAAGATCGGCCGTCGCGCCTTAATATAAATTGGGTTGTCCATGATTTAACGCATTCGTCAAGAGGTACGTAAATAGAAAAGACCTTGAAAGACGCAGTTGATAATTGTTCGCTGAAAACTATGGGCAAAATCTTGATTGAGCTCTTTGGAAAGCTTTGAGGGCAAGAGGATTTGCGCGTTACTTAACCATTCGTTCTTAATTCGCATTAATGTTGGTCTCGCTCGAAAAACTTCATCAAGTCTCTTGTGATCGATCATCAACTGGTTCAGCTCTAGCCTGACCAAGCTCTGCAGCATCCGAGTCGGACTGTAGATTCAACGAAGCTGGTGAATTGACCAGCTCATGATCAGATGCTACGGGAGGCGAGTTGCTGACATGAGTGTCAGTTATGTGTCTGAGATAGTCTAGAATGTCTTTCGGTTCTTCCTCACCCGAATGTCTCTTAAAAATCGCCCTGACAGCCTGAACCAATTCGTTGCGTAGCCTCCTGTTGAAAAGCGTGTAGATAAAAGGGTTTAGCAGGACTGCGAGGTAGAATAACCAGCTAAACGTTAGTTCAATTGTAGATGAAAAATAATGGCCTCCGTGTATTCCGTTTAGGACGTTTACAACGGATAGAGGTCCCCGAGAGACAAGAAATGTTCCAATTATTGCAACAAGAGAAATATGCGCTTTTAAACTGCACGAGGCATTACTCTGTGCTACTGTTGTATATTGTCCGTCTTTAAGGACTTGTATTCGTACATTTCCAGGACGTATTTGGCGGGCGCTCTTCCTAGCCTCTTTCAAACTCTTGTAGTGCATTAAAGTGATAGTACCAGCCGGCACTATAAAACCGACTGTGGCTATCAAGAAATAATATATCAAGTAATTTCCGTGAAGATCCCAGCCAAGAGTACAGCGTTGCCTCGCCAATATAAAACTGTATCTCAAGCTACCAATACCAAGTAACGGGAAAACAGACAAAAATGCGGCTTGGAGGAAAATAATGAGTGTTGTGAGGGCGATGTGGTGGCCTGTGATATTACCTGCGTGACTGATAGGACTGGCGACGGAGTAGAACCTATCTACAGCTATCACTGAGGTTAATGCTGCCGAAGATAGGGAAAGCATGTTGTTGAAATAACCCTGAACAAGGCAGAAAATGTCTCCGTATGGCCACGATTCCTTGGCTAAGGCCGCGATGGAGAAGGGAACGACCAGTACTGATGTTAAAAGTTCACTCAAAGCAAGTGCGGCCACAAGTAGATTGCTCACTGTTCTTAGGGAAGGCTTTCTCATGACCATTACTAGCACACAGCTATTGCTCAAGGCTGCTATTGCGTCCAAAATCGAAAGTACAATTGGTGCAACCATGTTCCGTGGATGACAGTAACTCAGCGTATATGTTTTTTTGTTGTTGTTGCGAGGGTAAAAAAACGAACGTTCAAATATATCGTTAGGAACTCATTTTCCTAAAGAAAAAAACACTTTTCATGCAAAATAATTGGTCTTGGTCTAAACTTTCAAAAGTGGAGGCAAAATTCTATGCTCGAGCAAAACTAGCAAACCATTACAACAAGATAAATCTGAACTCACCATCCACCCGACTTTCAAATCTGAATTTTGAATTTTTAAAGCAACTAGCAAATGTCAAACGAAATTTATGCAGCCAAAGCGATATACGCACGCGCAGTTTGTTCATCCTATAAGCCCTTTCCCCGAATAGCACACGGAAATGACGAAACCTATTTTATTTGAATAGGTGGAATATCTAAGTACACGGAATGATAATATCTAGCAATTCCTTAGGAGAAACCAGGACTTTACAATTTCGTTTGAAAAGCATAAGCGACCAGATTTGATGTTGTATTAGTAAACAAATGTTCGTAGCAAATACGAGTTTGTGTTTGGTTTTGAAGATTCTTCAAATTTCATACTGCATCAAACTATTGTTCTTTCTCTAAAGCAGCTGCTCAATTTTAGTAATTTGTTTTGTGTTTCTGTTCAAATTAATACCTTTTAAACAGCTGTAGGAGTGAGTATACGTCACAACCTACAAACAAGAAATGGTGGAAATAATTCAGACAAACGAAGCGGCCAAACTCTGCCAAGTTAAGTTGATTTACCATGGAGTCGTCTTTTGTACGACTTAAAGCAAATGGTTGTGTAGGAAATACTCCGAGACTTACAGTTAAGTGATTCTGCGGATAATCTTTCTTTTTTCATTTGATCCATTTGAGACGAACCATTGTAAACCGACAAATATTTCAAACTGATTTTCAATGTATTTGTTAGCTCGAAATACCTAGGCCATATTTATCCATGTTGCTACAGCGACAAAGAAATTAAGTGACAATTGAAGTGTTTAATCAGACAGTTAGAGCCAATTTACACTTACAGGCTGATGAATTCTGACTTTCAAATATAGAATATTATTGCAATAGCAAATTTTCTGGTTAACTTGCGGGCGTCTGCTTATTTCAAGTGTTTTCAATGCAATTCATACGTTTAGTTTTAAGCTTTGCTCTTCCTGTAGCGAAAAGCAGGGAGAAGCAGAAAAAAGAACATACACGATTTTTTTGTCATTTTTATAAGAATAGCGAGTTTGTATCGAATCAATGATCTTCTTTACTATAATAAAATCTGTTGGTTTGTAAGCTTTTGCTATAACCCCGACAGTTTTAAAATGAATATCCCTAAATAATATCATCTTTATCTCTTAGAATTAGTTGTTAAAATTTTTCTCTTTCTTCTTGCTTAGTATACGGTCAACATTCATGAGTTTATTGAATCCGAAGTCGCCGCTTTGCTGGTGCAAAAAAGAAGAACTACATCCAACAGACCTTTTTCACGCAAAAAATATATCAAGTATATCAAGAAACTGTCGCCAGCGCATTCAGTATTAGCAACTCTGCAAAATTTCCTAAACATTTCCCAAAAACTAATGTTGGTATAAAGTTGATCTTCTGCCCTGATTTTTTTACAGAGAAATGTATGGGGAAAACATGGTAACGAGGCTAGACAAGCTTCGATGCACGTCCGGCCATCACACTTAATTTTCGTCGGAAAATTATCGAGTTTCAAACCTTCATATCTCCGTCAAATTGTCGCCAATCCCTATGAAACTTTATAGCTTTGCTTATATATTGATTTGCTGAAAAGAAGAAATTCTAAAGTCGTTTTCCAAATGAACTGAACATATTTTTTTATTCCCTAATTAAATTTAAGGTCAGCTAATTACTATTCCAGACTCATTCCGGTTTATGAGGTATGTGGCTCCAAAGAACATTTTAAAATTGCCAACATTAAGGTTGATCTAACCGCTGAACATTAGAAACCACAATGATTGCACAAAAAATCAATGGAGTCACAGGAGTGAAGTAAAGACGTTTATATTTTTAGGCCCTTTAATGAGCTCTAAAATAAGTATTTTTAAAATAAAATCCTTGAACTGGTGTGGAGACCTATTTAAAAGTTTTTTTTCCTTGTGTTGCGCTGATTTTCCGCGAAATTCTAGTTTGAATTTGAATGTACGTGTTGCGGGTCATTGAGCGTGGGCGCTTGTCAACTTGTCAGCGGTAAACAAAGGTAATGTGTGAACGTTGGTCATTGGAACTTTTTTGTTGTCTTCATAATTTGGCTCACACAGTCAAGAGCGAAACTTAAAGTTAAAATTTAAGTTGTGTGCGACGTCTCATTTCAATGATAATTCTTTTCAGCATTCAGGTCGAGCCAATTCTTCCCATATTTGATGTCGTCGCCTCACACTCTTTTTTCGCTAAACCGCCTTTTCCTGAGCCGCCGATACAATGCGGCATTTAATGTGTTTTAATGTTTAAACTCGAATTTCTCGGTAAATCAGCGCGATTCGAGGAAAAATATGTTTAAATATATCGTTTTCAAACTTTTCAAAATTTTGTTTGACAAAATTCGATTTTAGGGTTCAGTTCCCCTTTAACTATATCTCACTAATTAGACGAACAAATTTCTTCAAAACATGAAACAACGACAATAATAATAGTACCAATAATTATGATGAAGATAGCAATAACAATAATATCCATTATTATTATCATTTTATTTCTGCTATTATTTTTTTTCTATAAACTATGAGAACAACAACGAAAACAATGACGACGACAATAATGAAAATGTTGAAAAAAATATTTAAATGCTCTTTTAATTTCAGAAATTTTGAATTCATTAACTTGAAGTTATGAAAGTGCTAAAATCGTATTTTTGCCCCCTGTCCTGCATTTCTTCGTGATCATAAATAACCATCATCTTAAAGATTTTGTATTTGATGAGAAAAATATTCAAAATACAAATCATATTAGAAACATTTTGATTTAAAGAAACTTTTTGATTCCATATTAGATCATGACTTGCCTGAATGTAAAGTGTTTTGTTTCACTTTGTTTAAGGTCTTATTTTTAAACTCTGTTTTTACGTATGCGACATGACACCTTCCCACGGAAACACGTACACAGGCAAAATTTTGATAACGGACAATTAAATCTTAAGTGGTTTTTCTTGGGCCCGTTCATGTTTAAGTAACAAGCATTAATCTTGATTAGGTTTGTTTCCACGTGTACAAGTTCACTATTATTCCTTGATAGATTTTTAAACTGCAAAGTGATAATGTTTAGAACTCTCATAAATTATGTCATTTATGTTGACACCCCACACTCGTAATTTGTGGCAGCTGATTTGCCACACTGCGTAGACGTTTGAGAAAACAACTGAACTAAGGTTGATTGAGATCCCCAAAGAGATTTAAAGTCTAAAAACTAACTTAAATTCGAGGTGCGAAGAACCAGTTTTTATGAGTCTCGTTTGTAGTTTGATTCACTTTCTCTCGCTGATAAACAGCCTTCCCACGTACAGAGTGTGTATGTACGATGTCACTGTAAATGTTAGAATTTCCGCTGCCATGTCAGCGCCCCAAAGTCTTGTTTTCATTTCTTTACTTGCTGACAAATGTATGACGTAGATATTCTTACCACTGTGTAATTTGCAAAGACGCATTTTGTAGTTCGACGGCCTATAAAAAAGAAAACATATTAACCACATATTTGAAAAGAATTATCACGTATCTCCCCCGCGTGAATTATAGAAAGAAAACAAATTTGACGTTAAACATACTTGCTAAAACTTTCGAAAAGCTTTTTTTTTCAAACCTTATATTGTAGTTACAAAGAGTGTTTTTTTTAAATTTCCTATTATAACACTCAAGAAATACGAACAGCTTGTACAGTAACAATTATTCAGTCTCTTAATTCTCGTATCGAATATGTAGGCCGCATAAAGAGTTCTTTGTTTTCGTCTTTTAACAGGACATGCTGATATCGATCACTTTAGAAATACATCGAAGAAGTTAATAACTAGTAGCAAAACAGCGCCCATTAATCTCAGACAACTATCTTTTACCCTTAGAGACCCAGTTGTGTTTGGTAAATTCTCCCAACTAAAGCCAAGACTTTTCATGGAACAAGTTTGGGAGAATTTCACTTTTCACCTTCAGTAGTTTTCTTCGTTTGATCACCTCTTATTTTCTCATACCAAATGTCCTATTCAGTATGTGTTATGTAATGATAAGTTTGCATGATGAAACTAATGGTAATTGGTTGGCAGCGGAAAGGGTAAGTCTTACTTTTACCAAGGCATTTTTATCTATTCGCCGCAAGCGCTGAACCTTTTTTTCAAAAAATAAGACTAGCTTCAAGCCTGCTGATATCAGATATGGGAGTGTGCAATAAAAATTAGTTGCTGCGTTTTTTTTAAAGAAAAAATACGATTATTCGTTCCCAGGCTTTTCTCTGAAGAGAGGGCAGACGGGAAAGCCCTGGAAACGAGTACTGATAGAAATCTCTCGTACAAGCAACTTTGCACGAAGTTTTTGATCAGCGATTGCCTCTTCCTAACACATGTGGCGTTAGTAAGGTCAAAAATAAATTCAGGGCCCAGTGGCCCTAGCGGCAGAATTTAGAACACTGGATATTATTGATGTTAGTGTTATTTTCGAGGCACATCTCAATAGTTTAATACCAGAACAATTTGAAGGTATTGGATTTATGGCGCGACAAGTTGCTTGAGATGCATGGTGCACAGCTGTTATTACCTTCAGGTCATCGGATGCTTGTTACTGGTCTGTGCCATCCACCAAAGTTCAATTATGAGGAGAACAACCTCATCGACGCCGTTGTGGGACATTGCGATACAGGTTTCTCGATTCGTATCCTAACGGAGTGATACTGTGCGGAGGTGAGGTCAACAAGCTCAACTTTGACCAACTCTCTACACTCTCTGGTCTTATTGCACTTGTTGATTTTCCCACTCGCGGAAATTCAATTTTGGATAGTTGTTTGACAAATAAACTGGAACTTTACGATCAGCCGTTCCTGTTTCAAGCCTTAATCAAAACTAATCATGGGGGCGTTGCCCTTCCTCCTGGGAAGAAATTTAAACTCAATAGTACCAATTCTTCAAAAAACTGACTGGTCTCCTGTGGTAAAGGCCACAGACGTTGACTCTACCACAAATTTATACTAAATGACATTCTACACTCTGAGGAATCAATGCTTTCCTGTTAGGACTGTTAGTATGTCAACACTGGGCCCCCCTTGAATAACACCACTTTGAAACATCATTTGGTAAAAAAAGAAGAGGGCTGCTGACGCGGGAAAAGAAAACAAGGCAAGGGACCTCTTAGATAAAATATCAAGAATGATTGAGGGAGTCGGAGGCAGTGGGACGTTAACGGTGCACTCGGAACGAAACAATGGTGGCGTCAAGTGGACAACATAACACTTAGAAAACAAAAATTTCTTCCATGCTTGGACAAAGAGTTTCTTGTCGGTCTGAACAAGTTCTTCGGGGACCTCTGTAAAGATGAACATTATA
>JAOBRD020867389.1:0-12928 GCA_027575215.2 Hydrozoanthus sils | reverse complement strand
GATCTGGTCACAGGCCTTCACAATACAGACGTCCAAGCTGGCAAACGTCATTTATTTCTTTGTTAAATGGCAACGCAAGATAATAAAACAATTTAGATAATTAGACGAAAAAAGTTTTTCCCTTTCGTAAAAATTAGTATTAGCACCACTAAAAAGAAAGCTGGCTGAAAAAAAAATCAATTCAACTCGGAGTTCCTGCAGCTAACAAGCAAATTTTCAAATTAGGAAAAAAAACAAATTTCCTTTAAACTTTTCTTAAAAAGTTACTTCTTATTACCATTCAATCTTAACCGGCTACATATTTTTTTAAATAAAGTGAAAAAAAGGCAAAAACTTACTTCATCGCTGAACGAAAACTTGTTGCTTTAATAAGAAACATTTTGATCCAACTATCTTCGAACAAACTTTAGACTTTTTAAGACAATTTTGTCAAAACTCGCTATAATTTTTTTCGAGGCCTTACTTAAAAATACAAAATCAAGAATGAGACCTTTTAAGATCTTAAGCACCTGTGCGAACCCTGCATGCTGCTTAGACATCAAAATCTCCTACAGACACAAAATCATTTTACTCAATTAGTTCCAGAATCAAAAGGAAATACCGTGGTCGCGAAGGCGCTCGCAACCTGAAACCAAAAGACGAACCATGATATCTCTAGTGCAGGATCGTTCTTTCACAACCTCAATCAGACATTTATCACTCCACAGTTACTTGTAAATAAACCGGAATTTCGTGACTGTATTTCCTGTCATTGTATACATATCCCTGCAAAAATGTTTTAGCATTTGAAACTCATATGTTTCAAGACAATTCCCCTGCATGAGAAAAAATATATTACTGGATACACTCTAAGAACCGTTTTTCATTTCTTACTTAATTTCTACTTTAATCTATTTCAGCATAACTTGAGACAATTTCACGTTATTCATAATTGATTCATTTTATTATCAATATAACAATTATTATTATCATCATTATTATTATTATTATTATTACCATTATAGTTATTATTTATTTATTCATCTTTGATGTTATTGTTACCCGTAGAATGCTCCTAAGAGGGTTTTTATATTGTTTTGTTTCCCTTTGAAAATCAAACTAATAACAAATAAAAGCCAAATAAAAAACGAAATATTCAAAAAAAACTCAACTAGCTTGTAAGTTTAAGGAAAAGGATGTGATTGCACACGCGCCTTCTACAAACTGATGGCTGATTCGCCGGTTTTATCTCAGCTACGACTTTTTATATACCTATTACGCTAATCTTCAACTAATTAATAAAAAGTTGCTGTCCGCTATTTGTCTAACGAAGAGTTCATCAAACTGGGTGTTTCATAAGAATGACTGGAATTTCACTGGTACCCAAACAAGTTGTCCTACTGCCCCTCAAACGGAGTTCAATTACATTAAAAGACTGGAATTTTTCTGAGCCCCGACAAGATGACCTGTTTAACAAGTTATTCGTTGAGTGGGATTTAACAATATTCCCACGACATGGTAGCCTTAACGGAAACGAATGGGAAGTGAACTGTAATGCCTGATAATCGATAAACGTCGTCAATTGGGCTGCACCTTGATAACTCAAAGTATAATCTAGTGGACTGTATCCTGAAAACTTCAAGTATTTATTAATCATGGTTCCTGAAGATAAAAGCAATATCCTGGATGATATCACTTCATCGATCCACGGTTTTACAAAATTTTTAGTTTCCTGAAACATTTAGCTAAACTCCAAATTATTAAACCCTATAGAGTACGCACAGTGACTTAAAACTCTCGAATATGAAACACCTTTACCAAGCCATATGGTATGAGATAGGTGTTTACGACTCAACGAAATGACTACGATAAATGTCCTTATTGTTCTTTTTTGTTTAAATAACATCCTTGACACTGGGACATAATTTAAATAGGATTTTTTTCTTATTTCTAAAATTGTTTGTCGGTTTGTACATGGCAGATATAACTGAAATAGCAATTTTTGAGATGTAACCAATGCTTGAGTCAAAGAGCAGCCCTAAAACACTTCAATATAGAATGTTGAAAAGTAAATTTGACATTGCGACTTATTACTTTTTACAGAACATAGAGGCACTTTGAAACTAACACATTTCGGAAAATTTAGAAAAAATATGTATTGAGAACAATCATTGATGGCTGCGTACATGATTAAATGTAACATTTTCAGGATATTTTTAGAATTTTTTCTTCATTTTCTAGATTTTCAAAATAATAACAAACTTAACGTCCATTGAAGGGAAGGATTGAAAAAACATCTACACTACCCATCATTAATATCTACACTACTACCATCAATATCTACACTACCACTATCAATATCTACATTACCACCATCAACATCTACACTACCACCATCAATGTCTACTCTACTACCCGGCCATCAATATCTACATTACCACTATCAATATCTACACTACCACCATCAATGTCTACTCTACTACCATCAATATCTACATTACCACCATCAATATTTGCACTATCACCATCAATATCTACACTGCAACCATAATTTCTACACTACCACTGTCAATATCTACACTACGACCGACAACATCTACACTACCATCATCCAATATCTATACTACCACCATTTATAACTACACTACCATACTCAAGTTTTAAGCCGTTCAGAAAAAAAAAGGCGAATATCCTCATGATAAGCTCAGTTTTCAAGCCGTTCAGAAAAAAACGCAAATATCCCACAACACGCTTAGGTAAATTCAACCAGTGTGTCCGAACTTGACACATTTGGTAAAATTGCTGACTGCTGAGCTTGAGGTCCCGCGTTCAGTCCCCGGCCTTGCCGAGGGTTGAACAATTGTGCAGCCTTTTTTCAACACCGCCCGTAAATAGGGATGTTAACTCGTTGGTCTGATCTCTTGTCTGTTAGCGAGGGAGTCTAACGCACTGATCGATAATAGCAGGGTTTCGACCAAGTGCAGTGATCTGTTCTTTCATATACACGTACACCTTGAAAAACGAGTACTTCTGTGCTCCTTTGGTGTTACGTGTCTAAATAAACAAAATAAACAGAAACTAAACAGAACTAAAGTCCTTAAAGGAATCCTCCACTGTGTAACATTAATGTTCTCAAATAAAACTTTTATTAAGTCTATGTCCATACCAGCAGCTCAAAATTAAGAATTCTGCGCATATAACTAATTCCAAGCAATTTAGTTTGATCAGTTTTTTTGTTTAAATTTCCCGCGCGTCGCCATCTTAATTTGTGACGTAACTTCGTTGCAGTGCCAGTCCCCACTCACGATGAATACAATAGTAATGAACGAGGGAGGTCTGGCACTGCAACCATGTTACGTCATAATGCAAAATGGCGGCGCGCGGGAAATTCAAACTGTATAACTGATGAAAACAAATTGCTTGGCGTTAGTTACAAGCACAAAAATATCAAACTTGTGCTACTGATACGAACACGGACTTAACAAAAGTTTTATTTAATACCAATGTTATACAATGGAGGATTCCTTTAAGACACGTTGGAATTTCAAGTCGTTCAGAAAAAAAAACGCGAACGTACCCATAACATACACACTCGTTTTAAACCGCTCAGAAAAAATCTTGCAAACGTCCTTAAGACTCGCTCGAGTTTCAAGCCGCCTTGATAAAAAGTGCGAACGTCCTTTGGGCACGTCGGGTTTCAAGCTGCATGAAAAGAGAAACACGACTGTCCTCATGACACGCAAAAAAACGCAATTGTCCTTTAGAGTTATTTGGTTTTCAAGCCACTCAGAAAAAAAATGTGACGGTCCTTAGGACCCGCTCGGGATTTAATAACGCTAAGAAAAAAAACACTAACGTTTGGGCTTCCTGCTGTTCAAGATATTGTTCAGTTGGATTTCTCTTAAGCCCTTGAATAAAATTAAATCTGTTATTCAATAACAATACTAACTCTTAACTATTGCGACTTTTTCAATTTGTGGAAAGTATTGAAAAGCTTTTGCGTTATGGAGTTTCACAAACCACACACGCTGATAGTTTAATCCGTTGTTCAATCTTCTCTCTTAAAAATTGCGATCCTGCCTAAAAAATAAATAAAAACAAAACTTTTGAATCAGGAGCTCAAACCCTGTAATACGACCATTCATTTTACTCAATTTAAAAGGCAGGTTCAGGAAATTTTAAGCATCGCAGAAAATTCAGAGATTTTTATTATTGAGAAAAATGTTCGACTTTGAGTTGACTGAAAAGTCGGCTCAGTCATAGAGACTGAGACAGGGAGAGTTTTAAGACCCAGCGTAAAAGAGATTGACGTTGGCTGGTTCCAGTGGCAGCATTTCCTTTATATATTGGTAGGATGTCATAGGATTGACACGTACTTTAACTGAACTTGGCATTGGTCATAAACTGTTAAACGTACGGAATGTTAAAATAAATCACTTGATGCATCGGCTGTTGTTTCTGTAAAGAGGGGCACGCTCTAGACACGTGTTGGATCCGCTTTAACCGCTTGACACTTAAGATCTCTCAAGTGTGGAAACGTCAATATTGCGGCCGTTTTGAAACAGGGGAATTAGTTAATGGCGCGAATATATTTAAGTCTATGTGCACTCAGAAGCGTCACGATTAAACTGATTGCATAGCAGAGAGACTAAACGGTAATGAAGTTGATCATCGAGTAATTAGCGCGCTGAAGTATTAATAATAATAGTAAAACAATAATAAAAGTAATAATAATAATAATAATAATAATAATAACAATAAAAATAATGATGATAGTAATAATAGAAATAGCAATAATAATTCACAGGGTTCACATTGAGATGCAGGCCGGTATAAAATTCCATGGCTTTTCCATGACCTTGACCATTTTCCCAAATTTCCTTGACTTTTCCACGCGTGGAAATTAAAAAAGGAATTTTAAAATTCCATGACTTTTCACAACCGTGTGAATCATGTAACAGTTCTTAGCACGCATTTTGCAGAGAAATGTGATCAAATTTAATAGTATTGGGGGACTTGAAACTCTAACTGCATTATGAGCGCCAATAGCTGCCCAAAAACCCAATCTGACTCGTTCACTAGAAATGCATGGGGCTTTTCTTAAGTACAACTCTGTCAAAACTTAAAAGATTTTCCGAGTTCATTTTAACATAGATGTTTAATTCCTTCAAATGTGAAACACTATTGGAAAAACTGTCGCGTCTTCTAAAAAGCCCCGCCTGCTGTAATCTTTCTCGCTTTGTTGGTAGCGGTAAAATCAATCACAAAGTCTTGACTCCTCTCGACAAATATGAAAGTTATTTCAACATGCAACGATCGTTTAAAATCTTCATCATCTCAAGTTTTTAATCTAAATAAGCGACGGTTGTCGGGGAACTTTTAATCAAAAAAGAACTTAGTAATTATTGAAACAAGAAACTGGCTTTGGGAAAAATCTGTAATGGACTATTTTTTGGACTATTTTTACGACTGTTTTAGACTATTTTCAAAACTACTCTCCATTTCTTCCATAATTACGCAACAGTAGAAAGCGAAAACGATCTTTAACTCAACGTACGAAACGCCATAAATGAGGCTGATCAACTGATCTGGCCGGATCACCTGACTGCAGCCCGCGTGTTCATGATTTCATACCGTGTGATGACATTAAAACTTGTGCAGAGTACATTAAAATACACGAGTTTTTGCAAAGTTTTTCCAACGATTGTCCCGGATTTTCCTTTCGCATAATTGTGTCTTGGAGTACAATTAAAGCCATTCCTCAACTATGCCACTCTCGTACAGATTCAGGCTGCGTATTATACATGGCCGAACATTGTATTTGTAGGACCGTTTTGTTATTTATCGACATTAACTTATCTTCATTGAACAAAAATGTATTATGCCCCGGATAACAATGTGATTGAAAACGGCCTTTGAAAAGGCCCGAGAGGCTTCTGGATTCATACGTCGACAACTTTCTAGATCGATTTCGCGTAAAAAAAAACAGCCCAAAAAATAGTCCATATAAAATAGTCCAGTCCAGGTTTTACCCGAAGCCCAAGCAGTTGCTCATAATACGAGTACGTGACTGCATTAGCGGTCTTAGCCTCCAAAATATCCTTTCTGCGGTCCGACTGAGTAGATTAAAGCACTGTACCAACAACGTCATAAAACGAGAACGCATTGTGGTGGCAACGCGATTAATGTTAAGTCGGAAATATTTACACCATATATTGCTTTTGGACTGGCTTTCGTTGTGATAGCAGTTCTCAAATCCAACTATGCCACTCTCTTATGAATTCCGGCTGCATATTATACAGTGGCCAAACACCGTTTCTGTACTTGCTTGCCAATAATCGTCAAAATTAGTCTTAGCCGCATTGTTGTTTTAATGTATTTTTGAATGGGCGAAACGTTTGTAATATATTAAGTTTTAAATTTTTTAGCACTCTCAAAATTTTTTTTAACAAAGCAAAGTAAATCTAATCGTCATATACGAGACCAAAGGCACGTTGCCCTTGGATGAGTGTCATGCATATTTGGCGGTATTAAATAATGTTAGGAGAGCCTCCCTCAAATATGCACCACATCCGAGACCAAAAACATTTCGAGACGCCGCTTTCGAATAAGCGCTATTACGAGGCCAAAGCATTTAAAGTGAAAGAGCCTTTGAATATGCACTGTAATCAATCAAAATAATGCCGCTCTTAATCGTAGCGACATCAAAGCGAACTATTCACCAAATTAAACAAAAATCCTTTCATGTACCGGATCCAAAGCAGCCCCCTCCTAACCCGCTTCCTTTAGAGGTGGACTCAAATTTCATGCGGAATTGTTTTATGAAAAAAAACTGCATTTGTTAACTGTACCACCCCCTTTCAAAATTTCTGGAACCGCCCCTGCATCTCATTCTAGTTGCGAAGTGGCTATATTTAATTAATCTCCTTATTATTTCTCGACTCAAAATTGTAAAGGCAAAAATGAGACCATGAAAAAAACATTTACTTTGTTGACAGCGTATGTTTGTTACTATCAAAACAAAAATTCATTTTAGCTTTTAAAAGAACCGTCGACTAAGCGCCACCCTTGAAAAACCTCGCCGCACTCGTACGAGCTTTTTTAATTCAGAATTTCTACAAAATTGTTTTATATATTTAAAAAAAATGCTAAAAAGGCAGTTGTTGTGCCACCATGTTTATACTGTGTGTAGACAACAGCTTGAAGACCTAAAAGAACAGTCGATTCTACGAACTTGCTTGTCTCTCACAGCACAATAGCTAACATACTTACTGTGTTTGTGTATATGTTGTGGTTCAATTTTGTCCTCGGTTTAAATTCTATTTTCCTTTGTTTCAAACTCATTATCATGCATACATTAACGAATCCAAACACAAAGGAAAAAACAGTTAAAACTTTGATAAAATGTGACCACAACATATATACTACAACAACTGATAAACTTTAAAACCAACATAGCGATCCCAAACTAAACGGCGCCACCTTTACTAATGAGCAGAAAATAAACTGCGATATCTTGCAGACATTATAACACAATAAAATGTAATGAATTAAAAAATAAATTCAATATAACACAGTACAATATGAACAATACAGCATACAAAATGCAAAAAAGTACAACAATAAATTCAAGATTTTTGTTACATGGCTTAACTTCGTCCTAAAATTTGATAAAAAACGGTCTTGTACGGTAAGTTACATGATTAGTTTTCAGCCAATCAGGGTGAAGCATTTCGTGATTGACCCTAAAATTCTGAGCTCTGAGTAACAAGACACAATATGCTATATACAAGGTTGTTGAATTTAACATGGGTTTATAGATATGCTACTCGATTAGAGATGATGGTTAGATGATAATGATTATGAGGAGTGTGAGGGTGATTTTACTTTGAGAAATAATTTGTTACTTTTAAATGATCCTCCTGAGCTTTAATTTGTTGGGTTTCTTTTACGTTAAACATTCTTTGAAAGCCCACAGGAATATATTTTTTACACTAGACATTTTTCATTTCCTGCGACTTCCCGATCGCACTGCAGCAAGTTGCAAACCAACCATTTTAGATATATTCTTTAAATTTAGTCATACCATAACCTAACCTCAAACGCCGTAAAAACCGAGACAACAAATCATACAGCTTTCAGCACTATCAAAAAGAAGTTAAACGAGTTGTGTATATTACTTAAATAAAGAAAGCATTCCTGTAAACAGTTGTCTCGTGGCTTCTCGTTTGAGACTAATTTTAAAATGAGTAACACGTAATTTCTACGTGATCACAACTGAGGGGCGTGTCAACGAGTTAAACAACTCTGTTACGGTTAATGAAGACACCTGCCCTAATTCCTAAACAGCCCGAAGCAACACCACTTCATGTTAAGTTAGTTATGCCGCAACAGTCAGAGTTAAATCTTGTCAAGCGTCATAACATCATTTCGAAATCATGTCACAGCACGTGATACCCAGCTGAGCCGGGATCCACCCGTACATTAACAAACATGTACTAAGCTGTCAAATAAGAGTGTGTGGAATAATGATTGCTAGTAAGTAAACCTTTAGGCGAGCCCAACGTGCAATATCTCTAGCAAAAAAAAACTGTTTTTCAGAAAAAAAACATCGCCTAACAAATAGTAGTACCTATAATGTATGTTAATTATTTTAAAACTGTCCAGTTTTAAAAAAACATAGAACTTTCTAGAATAAAGTGACCATTCATTTTTCTTGTCTTGAATAGTAGAAATACTTGGTGTTATTTATTCTAACTTTTGAACCAGTTGATGAAACCCTGTAGATAAAGTGACCGTTCATTTTGTTTGTCTTGGAGAGTAGAAATGATTGGTGTTATTCATTCTAATTTTTGAATCAATAGATGAAACATTTAAAGTGACTATAATACTCGTTTCAAAATTTTTTAAAAAAAAGCCAAGTTTCGCAAAATGTGATAAATGCGACTTCTATAAACTAAATTTAGGCATGAAATTGAAAGAGACATAAGTCGCCCTAGAATCATAAAACTAAAAACAAGAACATCGTAATTCTTAGCATTATAGAGGTTGCAACTAAAACAGGCAGTTTTAAGAACAGCTTCTAAAAGCAACTGATAGTTGACCAACTACTACAGAAAGCACTAGAAAAAAGCAACTCATTGCCTTGATGCACGACCCAGCTTTCACGGATCAAGTCGCAGAACATGAGCAACTATTGAACTAATCCAAAACACACATACCACCCGTCGTGCTATTGAAAATTAAATTATTCAAGCTAAACCAATTAACCCATCAAATCATCTAAGCTAGAATTTAGCAGTTTTATAATTGTAAACGTACTTTTTCTTCTTTGTAATAAAGTCATTAACAAATAATCCAGAAAAAGTTCAAGTT
This sequence comes from Hydrozoanthus sils, assembly GCA_027575215.2. Classification (NCBI taxonomy): domain Eukaryota; kingdom Metazoa; phylum Cnidaria; class Anthozoa; order Zoantharia; family Hydrozoanthidae; genus Hydrozoanthus; species Hydrozoanthus sils. The sequence goes on along the minus strand of JAOBRD020867389.1, from coordinate 3,574 downwards.
GACAAACCAAACCCTTGTAGTACAAAAACCCGATTTCATGCCGGTTAATAAGGACCTCCTAAAGAAATGATTTCTACCGCGTTTAAGAATTTCGGTTGTGAGTGATCTTTCCAGGTATTTCCAGTGTTAATGCAGTTTATCCAATTGCGAACGAAAAGCTTCATATTCAAGAGTATAGGAATAATAAGTGTTATTCATTTTGAACCAGTTGCTGAAACCCTATACAGTGACCATTCATTTTGCTTGTCTTGAAGAGTAGAAATGATTGGTGTTATTCTTTCTAACTATTGAACCAGTTGATGAAACCCTATAAAGTGACCATTCATTTTGCTTGTCTTGAAGAGTAGAAATGATTGGAGTTATTCATTCTAACTTTTGAACCAGTTGCTGAAAACCTGTAAAGTGACCACTCGTTTTGCTCGTCTCCAAAGGTAGATGAATTCATTGTACATTCTTTTAACAAATTCGAATACTGCCAATTTTCAGAAAGCTTGGAAACACTTACTTTAAAAGCCTCGATAGGAAATACGTAACTTTTGATGGATTGAGGGCGCGGCCGTTAAGCTCTTCCCAAGCCCCATCACTGTATTCGTGTCGCACGTTGCTAAATGTACCTTCAACAAGTGTAGTTTGCAGTGCCGCAAATACGTTTGAACGGTTCGCTTTCCAAAACTTTATAAGTTACTCAGATTAGAGCACAAATATTGTGAGCTAGATTATCTAAACAAAATAATAACTATAATATATGCAAAATCCTCCTGAACTGACTAAATGAGACTATGAATCAAAGGGTCGTGTGATAACTGTGTCTAAGGTGAACTCGGGTTGGATAGGGGAGTCAGTAAAGGTAGTGTTACACGATCCAGTTTTAAAAGTTGGCGTGCTAGTCACACGATCCGACTTTCTCAAAATTCGTCATTTTGGGGTTTAAAGTTTTTGAAATCATTTTAAAAACTCGCAACGCGTTTCTGAACAAAACACTGCGCGAAAATTCGATTTCGGTACCGTGTCACACGACAGTCAACTTTTAACGCGAAGAGTCGCGCTAAAAGTTGGACCATGTAACACCTTAAGGCTGAGTTGGAGACATAAGTCACGTAACAACTTGACAGTAAAACAATGAGAGCGAACAGAAAGTTCCTTGTTTTGTAAATCTCTCTTCGTAGATGCTTTAATTAAAAACACATTTCAATCTGCTAGGCCCAACGTTGGTTTGACGAACTCGACTTGATTTGGCAACATTTAACATGCGTTTGCCCGCAGAGAACTTTTGTGGAAGTATGAAAAGCGGTTCTTTGTTCAATGGGTAACCAAGACTCTGGCCGTAAGAATTCCTGCTATTTTGATAATAACCGAAACAAGCTACCTGAATTACTATAGCCGACATCACGTTTTGGATGACATGGCTAACAAGTTATATTACTAAAAATAAACATTACACTAAACTGGCTGTCAAGCTGATTTAAACTTTTATAGAAACAACCGGATGCTGCACAAATGAACGAAATGAGTAACCTTCATATCATTTCATTGTTCTGACTTCTAACCGCACGATTACGGGATTTCCGCATTATCTGCTTTCGAAACGACACATAGACTCTTTATTGTGGAGCCCCTGGGCGCAATAAGGTTGTGAAACTGAAAGCAAGTATTTGCAATAGAAAAAAAGCTTAGAGGACTTTATGGAGGCATTAGGATTACCTGCTTTCGAAACGACACACAGACTCTTTATTGTGGAGCCCCTAGGCGCAATAAGATTTTGAAACTGAAAGCAAGTATTTGCAATAGAAAAAAAGCTTAGAGGACTTTATGGAGGCATTAGGATTACCTGCTTTTGAAACGACACGCAGACTCCTTATTGTGGAGCCCCTGGACGCAATAAGGTTTTGAAACTGAAAGCAAATATTTTAATACAATAGACAAAAATGTTTAGAAGACTTATTGTAGGCATTATGATTATCTGCTTTCGAAACAACACACAGACTCCTTATTGTCCAGCCCCTGGGCGCAACAAGGTTGTGAAACTGAAAGCAAGTATTTTAATACAATAGAAAAAAAGTTTGGAAGACTTTATGGAGGCATTATGATTATCTGCATTTGAAACGACACACAGACTCCTTATTGTTGAGCCCCTGGGTGCAACAAGGTTGTGAAACTGAAAGCAACTATTTTAATAAAATAGGAGAAAAAGTTTGGAAGACTTTATGGAGGCATTATGATTATCTGCTTTTGAAACAACACCCAGACTACTTATTGTCGAGCCCCTGGGAGCAAAAAGGGTGTAAAAGTAAGTATTTATAACAGAAGAAATAGCTTGGACCTTTGGAAGACAAACAAACACTCCGTGTTTAGAACCATGTTTGTTGAATAATTATTTAATCTTCACTCATGATGCAAAGAAGCAAGCGTGGCAATAACTAACTGAACCTTACGAATGAAGACAATATCCAAGTCTTATGAACGGTGATGGTATCTGAACCTTTATGAACAGTTATGGCATTCATTTAGGAACAAATCTGGCAAAGTGGACACAACACAATGTTCTTGCAATTCCAGGTTTTTTGCCAGCCTGGGGTCCCTTGCCAGCCGGGGGTCCCTTGCCAGCTGGGGGTCCCTTGCCAGCCGGGGGTCCCTTGCTAGCCGGGGCTCCCTTGCCAGCTGGGGGTCCTTTACAAGCCAGGGGTCCAAACCAGTCATCAGTCATGTAGACTAACTGCTCTGGAGATCTTGTTTGCACCATAGACACAAACTCCACATCTCTGAGTTTCTGTCGCATGATACTAGTTTACAACTTAAAGGTTTAGTACAGTGATTACTTACATTCATAAATATATCTTGTGCGTAATTGTCTGTGTCTGAATCCCAAAGGCATCGGCAAGCAAACCTTTGTTGAAATAAAGAGAAAATAAGTTACAGCTAGACCAACTTGAAAAGTTAAAAAAATCAAGTAAGAAATTTGTAGTTCTTTATTTTTAGAAATTAGGATATTTTGAGTGCTTATATCATATTGCTATGTCAACACTTTCACAAACATTACATACTAAGTGGCAATATGAAAATTTGCCCCAAAACCCATCAACTAAACAACTATTGGTTTTAGTAAAAAAAAACACAAACATTGTTAATAACTTTTATATAGCCAAAGTCACCTTGAGGGGTTAAGTCTAGTTCTATTTTGGTGACATTTTCCCCTGAAATAATAGCTATAGAATAAATTAAAGCACCCATGTCTGAAATAACAAACATTAAGACTTGGCTATACAGCACAGATAACCAAGAGGATGCAATGTAATGGTAAATCCAGTGCCATAGATATAATTATACCAATAATTTCCAAATGAACACTTATTAAATTAATTACAATTATTATCATTGTATTACTATATCTATTATCATTATCAATATTATTATTAGTATTAACATTAGTAATATTATTATTACTGGTTAAAAATTATTAATAATAATAATAATAATGAGCCATCTTCGCCAGTATCAATAAAATGGATAAAATAAAGGTATAAAACTTTTTTTGGTGTATATAAAAATGTGCAATGTTTTTGATCATCACAGCTTG